>VKOC01006082.1:0-30578 GCA_009364415.1 Spea multiplicata
TACCTCTCTTTATAAAGGGTTTTTAGAAATGGATAGGGAAACGCAGGGAAGATTCATACTGTGGTTGAATGAGTAAAATGTATAATAAAAATAATATTATCTTACTTACCTAACCATGAGAAATCTATTCCAGCTGTTTAAAAAAACAGAAAGAAGTTCACGCAACACACGTCACAGAGTATTATAAACATTTTAAAACTATTTTTTCACTTTCTCAACCTCTTAGCGCCTTCTGTCACACCGCTCAACTCCTGTGCATTTTTTCTACTCTTTAACATTTATTTTTGTCCACATATTTTGCTGATTTCAAGGCTTTTGTTGCCAAACATTCCGTAGTACTATTTAATGCCCAAAACTTTGCATGAGGAAAAAAAACAATTTTGCCATAGAAAGTGACATATATGCTGGATCTGAGAATGGTACAAACAACAAGAGAACAAGAGGAGAGCAGGTTACATGCCATTTCAACTGGGTGCCCCTAGGCCAATCAGGCTTCCTCTGGTTGGCTACATAAAGATCAAACCCAGCTGGAGATAGGGGTCTTCCCTAAACTGGCCAGGGAAGACCTCTCTCTCTCCAGATGCTATACATGGAATATAGAAGCATGTACCTCCTTTAGCCCACATACTATGTATCTCCATTCACAGAAGGTGCCTCGTCTTATTGATGTAGCGTGCAGGGATATGACATTATAGCCAGGCTCTACTCATTAGAAGAAGTGTGACCCATGCATTGGTAGAGATTTTGGGTGAGTTATGACATTATCAACTGATGCTCACTGTGAGTCTCCCTATGCCGACTGAGCAGTGGAAGGAGAAGAGTTATCTGTGCTGCCTGGAATCATCACCAGCCATCCCTTCTGTGATGGAAACCGTACACAAATATACACCCTGCCAGTCTATGAATCCAAAACTATGATACACACACATAGCAACACACTATTGATTCATCAGAAATGAAAAAAGTAGCTAAACTAGACATGTTAGCTATATGTGAAACCACATGGAGGCCTGAAACCTTAAAATCAGAGGTCCCCCCACCTCCACCACTCCTATTCATCTATCCAGCCCTAGCCATCTCTCTTCAGCCACACAAGTTTACTGGAGGAAGGAAAAAAAAGCTATAGTACTTTACTGCAAAAATAAGCATGTATCATTTCATAACACTTTACTTACTGTTTTCTGTAGAAGGCAGTTGTTCCTCTGTTAAAAAAAAGAGAACAGATAATTAAATAAATTAGAATTTAACTACATAGACTGTATCTACCTGTTAGTCCCTCCACGTAAAATCAGCAGCTACTGTGATATTACCAGCCCCGGATTAATGAAAAGTGTGTTTTCAACCATTGCTTTATGTTCAACTTTTTTCCATTTTTGTAGCAAATATGCAGCATAGAATTTTTTTTTCTGTTTCTGTTTTTGCACCATATATATTGCATTGACCCAATGATGCTAATGGAAAATGTATGCAGCTGAGCTGCATTAAGATCATTGCTGCCGAACTGCATACATTTTTTGTATGATGTAGAAGAGGACTGGCAAATGGCCTAGAAATGTAGCAACCTAAACACATTTCACAGCTCAAACACTTCCATGCCAAACACATATCAGCCAAAAGGTTAAATGCAAAAAAACCTCAATACAGTAAATGACAGCTTATATGGTAGGCATGATAACTAAATATCATACCAAATAATCAAAAATTATATTACACCCCGAATTCTACAAATTAGAGGTGCTTAGTGGACAATGGTCCCACCGTTCTATTTACCAACCCAGTTAATGGATCTCTGTGGTCACCATAGTAGAACATTTTGCTTGGATCGTGAGAGTCTGAAGATTTCCTTACCAGTAACTTGTCCAGTTGGGACACCAAATACCTGGACTTCACAAATGAAAAGAGATTGATTACTTGCAGGCAGATTGACAGTCACATACTGTCCCTCCATCCCTGCACATTCGAAGGCAAGGGTTTGCCCGTGATCCATCTTCTCAATAACACCACATCTACAACAAACAGGAGACACGTCTCAAAATTCTACAGCAGCAAATGTGGCCCTGTGTTCTATGGTTTTCTATCAGTCTAAAAACTGTACAGTTTTTTTTAAAAACATCATGATTATATTTAAAGGACCAGACTGGCCTTCAGATGATATGTGTAACACAATGAGAAGACTCTTCTACTCCTGCCAGTGCACAGATAACAAAACACTTCTCAGTGTAGCTAATAAGATGTTTGACTTCTACTGCTCATTAATGAGAGCTGTATAGAAGTTAGACTCGTATAAGCAATAAAGTCGCTTATACGGACATTTAACTGATAGAGCAGGGAGACCAGTGGTCTCTGCCGGACAAGTTGCTGCATTAGGATTTTAAAAGTCTGTACGGATGACTCTATTGGTCGCTCGTACAGACTTTTAAAATCCTGGTGCCTTAACTTGGCCGGGAGAGACCACTGGTCTCCCTGCTGCAACAGTTAAAAGTCCATATGAACGACCAATAAAGTCGCTCGTACGGACATTTAACTGATGTCTGCCGGTCAAGTTACGGCACCAGGATTTTAAAAGGCTGTACGAGCGACTCTAATGGTCACCAGCAGGGGGCTCATTGGTTGATGGCAGACGAGCCCCCTGCTGGCGACCAATAGAGTTGCTCATACGGACATTTAAACTGGTGCCAAAGCTGCTGCGTAGTCCGTACGGCATTAACCCCGTATTAACCCCTTCTACAAAACCGGAAAAAACGAAGAGAAAACGCCGAAGACGGGCACAAAGACGAACGCGAAGACCTCCCTGGTGCCCAAGTCTAATAGAAATGTATAAATATAAATTTGAGGTTATTGTTTCCACAACCTACTGCAAAGATACACAGTTATTATACAGGCATTTACATTGTGTTGTCAGCGCCTCCGTTTTCTGCTGAGTTTCCAATTCTTATCTGAGCCCCATTAATTTTGTCGGCACAACAGTCGCCTCGGTTGGTGACAGCTACAGTGAAAATCTTGTGTTTTACTTTAAGATCAATCATCCACCAAGGATTGTCTTGTTCTGCAGTGCCGGTGCATTCAATAAACAGGTAATTACTGGAGAGCGATCCGTCGATGGCATTCTTTGACACTCCATACATGTTATAGAGACTGGATTGTGAGGAGATACCATGAACAGCCACATTTGGTGCTGTAAGACATGTAATAGACATATGTTATACATGGATATCAGGATCCCATCTAAGGCATGTAACTTTGCTTCTCCTGTGAAACTGGTATTTGTGTCGGACACAAATCAGAAAAGTAACAGGGCACTTTTACTTATCAAACCACACACTAGAGGGTTTCTGTATTTGAAAATTAAAATATAGCTCATTTAAAGAACAGAAATAATGCTGTCAATGGGCGTTCCCTAAACCCATTGAAAATAATGCATTTTGAGTCCGTACATGTAGAGGCTTTGTCATTAAGGGGTTAATGTTTTTGCAATATGCAGGGAAAAGGAAACTGTTTAATGCAGAGGAAAAAATGTAAACTCCTATTTTTTGGGGGTACTTTTAAGTTTTCTGCTTCTGGGTATTAACTCATTTGGTTTCTACGTTCCTTCTAACACCACTGTTATCTTATAAGAAATATGAGAACTATCAGACCCATGGGGCCTTCCTATTTTGGATACTTCTCACTGATATTTTTTAATCTAATTTTTATCTAATTTTCAGTCTATGCCAGCACTGCTTCTCAATTGCACAATTAGACAATTGTGTCTTGAAAACGCTTTATGTAACATTATATACGTTTGTACATTTTATACTTATTTCTGTATCACACTAATCTAGTACCTCCATTAAGAGTTGTCTTGAGTTCTTCTTCACTCGGTTGAACGTCTGTAAATTTAAAACGTAAAAGAACGTTTTAACAAATGTTTCACAGTAGATGCTTTAGGAGGACTGGCTAATGCCCTCACCAAAAAAGAATGCATATTAAAGTAGTTTATGATAACTTAACATACATTCATTATAAAAAAAGAATAATATAAATTTTTTTTTGTTATCAAGCTGCATGTTTCTTAATAAAGTATTTATTTGGAGACCCGTGAGTACAAATCTCCATTTTTGCATTTATATACATCCAGCCCCCCCCCCCCCTGTGTGGTCCAACGATTCCCAATACTGGTTTGGTAGCAGGAAAATGCTCCCATTAAAGTCAATCGGTTGAACACATCTCCTGCATGGTGGGAGAGTGGCAAATGCATTTGCATGTGGGACCGCGCAATAATTTAAAGAGACCTCTCAGCTAGTATATGCATGAAAGTGAACTGAAAATAGCCATTTTCTGGTTTTGTACCTGAAGGCGTGGCAAGAACACCAAAAACTTGAACTTCACAAAGGACCAGGTGCTCTTCACGTCCAGGTATTGTAACTGTAACATATTTTCCAATCATTCCATGACATGAGAATGAAATTGTTTCTCCAGATTCAATAGTTGAGATGACACCACACCTATAACACATTTCCCAGGGATTAGACCAATTGCATTCATACTGTTCTATTATCTAATGCAAGATCCATTAACCAGCTTCAATTTCTCTAAGAAACAAATATGAGTGAAATCACTTGGACCTTCTTGGTCCTGAATAATATGTGGTCTACTTTAGGCTGGATTTATATTCCAGGCATCTCTAAGCACAAAACTTACTGGTTGCCCTGGATCAGACCACTAAGCAGATGAGTTCTTATGGCTTTGCCTAGTACCTTGCTCTTGGGCCTGGTATCAGATGTATATTCATAAGTTATATCGTTTTACTGTACTCATTTGAGGAAAAGCCAGTTTTGGTAGAGGCTCGGTAGGCACATGCTTAAATGGGCTAAACATGGTCAAATGGACCATAGCTGCTTTGTAACAATAGCTAACAATTAATTTCCAAAAGCAATTTGGTCTCTGAAGTAACAATGGCCATTGTTTTTACATTTGGGGCCAGACCTACAATACAGATATGCATGGATGTCTATGGAGCTAGGCTGATGGGAGTCATCACCATCAGATTGCCTCCCCTGTTAGTAAACAAGTTTATTCTGATGAAGAAAACAACTTTCACCTAAATTACCTGGGATTTAATCTTCCTCCTTGGGTTGGGTCATTTCCTATTCGTATTTCAGCCCCATAAAGCCTTTCTTTGCAACATTCCAACACTCTATTGGTAATGGCAACTGCGAAGATTTTGTAACTTTTCCTAAGATCCACCATCCACCAAGGATCCAGTTCTTTCTCAGTGTAAGAGCATTGAGACCTCAAGTAATTATTGGCTATAGATCCATCATTGGCATTTCTAGGCCTCCCATAATAGGCTTGAGTGCTGGATTGTGTAGAAATTCCATTAAGAGCTATATTGGGGGCTGAAAGATAAGATTTATTAACATTGTTTCATTAAAATAACTCAAACATGAAAGTGGAGAGTGTTTTGGTCCTCTTGGTTTCTACCTTAACCTGATTCCTTCCTTGTTACCCGAGCTATGCCAGGCCTCCTGCCCACGAAACTTCAGTTCTGCAGGCAATCCTGCAATCTACAATTCTGCTCAAGGTGCTGTAAATGTTATGTTACACTTATTTGTGTTTTAGAATGCATCCTGTACAGTGTACACTTAGCTCAGGGATGGTGATTTTCATATAGAAGATGAATACCAAAACTTTTACAGAAATAAAATTGATTTTGACATGGAATATAGCATTAACACTTTATCTTCAAGTAAGTCTATATTAATTACTAGGTACGGGGATTTACCCAAATGTGGTGTTTCCGGAGTAGCTTTTCCAAAACTATAACTGACATTGACATGGTACCATTTTTTAATCCTCAAGCAAGACCATATTCATTAATAGGTTCTGTACGGTACTCTTAACGAGCATGGAGACACCGAGGGCAGTGAATGTTAAATGAAGGCAAAATCCTTTTCCTGAAATTTGACAGTTAAGGTAGTTCGATAAGCACCATAACTGCTCTGTGATCAAAGATATTATTAACGTCTATAGTTTTTTAGAACATAGGTAACAATTCATTGTGATTGGGGGGCACAATTATAGAAAATCCTATAGGCATCCATGCTAAGAGCACATACTGCAAAAAGTTGGAATGCACACTCCCCATACTATTACTGAGGATACTTACTTGGTTGTGCCAAACCAAAATTAAAACCAAATTATTGGGGTTATTTAAACAATTCTAGAAAAATGTAATGTAATATGTAATACTGCTGAAAACAAATACCCATATCATTTTAACCACATTTCACCATGTATTATGGTTATTGTATTTTTAGTATTAATTCTTACCTGGAACAGCATGTTTTCCAACTTCAGGAGAACTTGAAGCATCTGCAAGAAATGGCATTACAAAATGTTAGTATCACGAGCCACTGACACTGTTTTGTCTTTCTGCACAAACATTCATATTTTTGTCCAATTGTATATTTTATAATGGACAAATATATTGGTATGTGTGCTCACCTGCTCTAAGGTGCACCTGAAAAAGGATATTTAAAACCAAGAACAGACTGATCATTGAAAACCCCATTTCACAGATTTTTCTGTTCTACTGGAAACTAGACGACTGGTCAAGAGAGCCACTGAGCTTTATAGAAAATGTTTCATAATACGGTGAGGCGTGGATTTAACAAGGGCAAAGGTAACATCTTATGTGTTGAAATATTTAATGTGGCCTAAAAAGTCATGTTAAACATCCAAGTCAAATACAAAACCAAAATTGTGAACAAATGGTATCTGATTCCAATTTTGATTGTATCTGCTACCTTTTCTGCAAAAATGGGAGATATTCGACACAGAAGTTCTTAGTCACATTAGAGCGTAATCTTGATTGACTTAACTAAACACCATGCAGCTGAATGCTAAAACATGACAAGCAACCTCTACTATGTTTGAATGGAGCTGAAAATTGCCCAATTAATATTAAGATTATGACTCTGTGGGGGCCATACCACCAACACAACTCTTTCATTCTTCTTTATGCTGAAGATAGTTCTTAATGACTTTGGCTGTATGTTTGGGGTTGTTGTTTGGGGTATTGCATGATGGATAAGTGCCAGTCTTTACTACTCAGCATTGAGGAGACTATTAATTCCGACCCAATCCGCAACTCCATTTTGCAAAAATGCAGACCAAGACTTGCAAGGAACCTCCACCATGCTTTACTGTTAAATGAAAAACACTCATTCTTGTACCACTCTCCAGCCTCATTAGTCAAGAGCATTTTCTGTTTCTGCACCCCAGTTCCTGTGTTTTTGTGAACAGTTGAGTGGCTTGGCCTTGTTTACACATCAGAGATATGGCTTTTAGGATGCAAGTCTTCCATGAAGACCACTTTTGACCAGACTTATCCAGACGGTTGATGGGTGAACCAGGGTCCCACGGTTTTCTGCCAATACTGATATGATGGCATTGCTGGACAGCTTCCAGCATTATGTGTCTTTCATCTGATGCACTAAGTTTCCTAAACCAACCACTGTGTCTATGGTCTTCAACATTGCCTGTTTCTTTGAGCTTCTTCAAAAGAGCTTGGACAGAGCATCCAGAAACTTTTGTCTGCCCTGAAATTTATTTCTGTGAGAGATCTTTCAGATGCAGTATAGCTACCCTGTGCTCTGCTCAGTCTTGCTATGGCATTTAACATTATACTGCCCTCAGCAACCTCACCTCATTAGTGAGTTTGGCTGTTCTTCAACCAGTTTTGTTCCCCCTATACAGCTGTTTATGTTTCAGTTATTGACCTACGTAATAAATTGATGATCATTAGCACCTGCTTGGCATAATTTTTTTTTCACTCAACATGTCTATTTTTGAAAACATTCTTACTTTACAGTTGTATTGTTTCATTGTAATTCAAACTACTGCCCCTACTCCACAGATTTGAAATGCTAGTTTAGACAATATTTGTTCATGTTCAAGATAATATTTACTCAATGTCCAAGGTAACAGCCTATCAAATAAACTATTTTCACTGTTTTATTTAAAAGTAACTTGCATAGTAAGATGATCAGTTATCTCTAGTTTTCCAGGGTCAACAAAGCTTCTTGGTCTATTGCTTTGAATGCCTTGCAGACATCCTTACCATTGAAAAATGCCTAGGGCATGCTTGAAATTGAATTTTCAAAGATTCCCCAGTTTTTAAAACTTTGACTTCTTCTGCCTTCTTCTTATTGGATAGAGGGGGTCATGTATTCCAGAACAGTCTATCTTCATAGGATGATGATGTCAGTGGGTGCAGATCTGTCAGGCCGAAGGGAGACTAACTACAGATTGAGGAACCTTATCGAAGAATACCTACAGATTGAGGAACCTTATCTATGCAAAGTATATGAGGCCAGGTTCATGTGTGAAGGTAGCGGGTACAGTGTATAGATACTCTGCCAACACCAAAAGTGCCATCCTTAAATAACCAAGGCACACAAATTCCATGTTGAAACCAGGCCACAGCGTTTATTAATTCACCAATAATACAAATTTGTTCACTGTAACATAAAACATATTAATATATAATAACCCTGAATAACTCGTCCTTGCCAACCGTCATTAACAATGATATAAATGAAGTATTTGAGTGAATCCCCTCCCCCCTCGTCCACCAACCAGTCGGCCTCCAATCCTGGGATCCAATTAGTGCCAGCCACTAGCCGGCTTTTAGCTCAGTGGGCACAGCCATTATCCAGTACCATTACCAGAGGCTAGAGGAAATATAGCCCCATCAACTCCTGAACCACCCCGATTGGCAAGGACACCCCCACCAGCTGTGACAATAAAATAGCATTAGCATACAAAACAAACCAAGTAATAAGAAGGTGGGTGGGAAGATGTGTCCAAGCCATTGATTTCAAAGTGGTAAGGGTGAGGGGAGGTGGCACCCCTTATATGTCCTACCAGACTGGACTCCTCACTATCACACCACTAGCCATGGTGCCACCTCCCTCCATTCCCTATACTTCCCCCATACTCACACATGGCCCTTGTCCTCCTAGCTGCGCCCTACTCCCAAGAGTCCTATAGAATTGTCCTACATGCTCAGTTTTATTTAATTTTTTTGCATTGATGTCCTACACTGTTATTTACACCATCATCACGTGCTTTTACTCTAGAACAAGTTGGGAAAAAGTCTTCCCTGTTTGTGTATTCCAATCCCCCGCCAGTATCATTAACTGAGCTTGCTCTTAAGCATGTGCATAAATCTACTTTCAGAGCAACTGGATATAATGGGAAAGGGGTTCTAGTGTGTTTGTGTACAGCTGTCACTGCCTACGTTAAATCATCTGATATAATGTTGAAATATGCATGTTAGGTTAAGAGAGTATTACAAGATTGAGGTCCAAGTAGGTTGTTTGTTAAACGCACATGCAAACATGTATTGGTAAGACTTCAGCTTAATATTAACTTGGGCAAATTTGTTAATATATAACTGTAAAAAGTGCAAGGAGCCACTGTGTGTAGTTACCAACACTTTTCTAGAGCTGAAGAGCCTGTGCATGTGTATTGTTAGAATAGTAGGGACAGGGCCGCCATTAGGGGAGTACGACTGATACTACCCAGGCCCAGCCGCACTGCTTTCTCACCAGTGTCCAGCAGGTAACATGCATTAGGTAAGCCTGCGGTAGCCAAGACCCTGGTGTAATGGAGGGCCCTCCATGGGACACTAGCTCCACCAACTCCCCCATCCTGACATACTTCTAGGCCAGGGCTGTGGGCTGCTCTTCCTCAGGCCCAACATGAGAGCCAGAATATGATGTCATAACTCATGACATTGAGCAGAATATGTGGCACTGCCCATCCCCCTCCTGAACCAACAAAGGTAGGTTGTGCATGTGTACGTGTAAATAAAAATGTTAGTGTGTGCAAGTATGTTGCTGTTTGTGTGTATGATATGTGTGTGTTCCTAAAGATGGGGCCAATCAGTAGCACGAAACGTAGGCTCATGGGGAGTAAAGCAGCTGCACCTGTAGTGCTGCAGTTTCTACCTTAGGTAAGTATTTTTTTCCCATTTTTGAAGAATGTAAATTAAAGTTCTCATGGAGTATTTTCGTTATGCATTCACCTTAGGTGGGGATGTCAGGAAAAGTAAACTGTCCCTTTAATTGTATATGAAAGGTTTCACAATACAGTCAGGCGTGGGTTGGATAGAGGCAAAGTCATGTTTGACCTGTTGAAATTTTAGATGAAGTCCCGCACAATGATCAGTATTAACTATAACAGTGTAAGGTTGATAAAGATATATAACATGATTTACACTACCTATATCTTCACTGCAAAACACAGAACTGTTTACATTTATATGTTTTTTTGTACCTTAAATCAATGTATTTTAAAATAATAAAATGTTGCGTAATAGAGTGGAAAGCTCCAAAGATAATAGTTGTGCACTATGGTGCTTTGTTATCACTTTTATATGCATTCTTAACAGGGCTGCCATCAGAAATTTTAGGGCCCCCTTACAGAACAAATGGTCTGGGTCCCTTCCCCAAATGACGCCCTCCCAGGGCCGGCCCTACAATAGGGCAGACTGGGGCAATTGCCCCAGGCGGCACTTTAGAAGGGGCGGCACTTTGCCGCCCCGAGCGTTTTTTTTTTTGAAACGGAAGAGAGAGAGAGGGGCGCCGAGTGGTTTTCGCTTACCCGCTCGGCGCCCCCTCTCTCTCTCCTCTGCGGCGAGTCTCCCTGTTCGGTCTTGGTGCCGGCTTGTAATGCTGAGCGCCGGAAGTGGCGTCAATTTCCGGCGCTCAGAATTACAAGCCGGCACGATGGCAGAGCAGGAGACTCGCCGCAGGACTCTAAAGGTAAGTACCGGGGGGGCGTCGGCGAAGTTTAAAATGCGCCCCCCCCCCCGCCGACGCCGGGGGGGGGCGGCATTTTAAACTTCGCCCCAGGCGGCGTTACGTCTTCGGCCAGCCCTGCTCCCTCCACACCAAGCAAGCTGTTTGAGGAGCTGACAAGCTTTTCAGTTGCAAAAGATAGAAAATCTGGGGCACAGATGGGGACCCAGACAAGCTGTTTGAGTACAAAGATGGCACTGACATGCTGTTTGGGGCACTGGCAAGCTGTTTGGGGGCACTGACAAGCTCTTTGGAATCAAAGACAAGCTATTTGGGGGTAAAGTTTGCAGAGACAAGCCTACTGTGTCAGAATGAATACTGGATAGTAGTGCCACAGGCTATGTAATATTTAGCAATATTTAAATATATTGGTGTCAAGTGTCATGCCGGCAGTGGCCAAATGAGCACTCACCTATTACCTAGCAAGGAGTCCCAAGCTAGGAGGACAGGGACTTACACAAAGTCAAAGGTGATAAGGCCACTTGTGTGGAAATAAAACTGCACTGATTTACTCACATTGCTGAGCACCTAGTGACTCTTTATTACATTTGAGGGTGCTCATGCAATTAAGGTGCTGTCTGACCGTCTCCTAAGTATTGAAGGCTCAGGTGTAGGCACATAATTTTTGGTACCGAGTGTAGCAGGCAAAGCATGCACGGATCCAGATACCTCTATAGTAGGGAGCATTGTCCCGGAATCAGTGGCCTCCCCAACTTAAAAGACGCCTTTTTTTTTTTTTTGAGGAGGAGAAAGTGGGGTGCCAAGCGGTTGCTCATGAATATGTTTTCAGCAACTGCTAGGTGGCCCTCACTCTCCTCCGTGAGTCCTCTAGCTTGGTCGTGGTGCCAGCATTTCATGCCGAGTGTCGGAATATGACATCATATTCCAGCTCTCAGCCTTGAAGCAGCGCGTGCCATGGCAGAGCAGCTAGACAGAGGCCTCACACTGCCACCGCAGGACCTCTGTCAGGTAAGTGAACTACAAAGGGGGGTACAGGCCGGGCTGTTTGGGGACAAACATGGCAAGCCCTATGTGTGTTATCTGGGTGCTGGTCAGGTTCTATGTGGGCAGTGTGGATGCCAGGGCTGGCTTTGGCTGAGTTTTTATGTAAATTCCAATTGATCTATACCTGCAAAGCTGAGTTTGTGTGTTATTATGTTGTTCCATATCTGCTATGCTATGTTTCCATACATTATTATTGTATACCTGCAAATACAGGATTTGTATGTCTGATTCTGTTTATTTTCTATGCCTTCAGTACTGAATTCACAAGCGAATTTCAATTGATCTATATATATGCGAAGCTGGGTTTGTGTGTTAATGTATTGATCTATACCTGCTATGCTATGTTTCCATACATTATTTATGTATACCTGCAAATACAGGGTTTTTATGTCTTATTCAGTTGCATATGCTATCTCCATGTGTTGTTTATTTGATCTATTACTGAACTACAAGGAGTAAGTAAAAGAGAGATGTGGTTTAGTGAATGAGGAGACAAAGTGACCCTGGGGATGATTATGAGGAGAGGATCTCTCAATGTCACGGTGCAGTCAGAAGGAGGGAAGACTGCACTGACTCTCACAGTCTTCCCCTAATCTGCAGTCAGTGTGGCAAATATATTTTTTGTTTGGGAGCGGAGGGAGTGATTGCATGCTAGGGAGTGTGGAGCGGGGCCCAAGGAAATGCTTACACAGGTCGGCAATACAGGAACAGACCCAGCGGCCCCATTAACACTCCGAGGTCCCACGACACTGGCAGTGGCTCCCACTTCAACTTCTGGCAGTTTTGTGTATTTAAGGCAGCAGCAGACACTGTTCCAGTGCATTTGGCTGTGTCCTGTGTATTGTGACTACAAATACCTTAGCTTCTTGACCTTCCTGTCTGTCTCCTGTTTGTGACTAGTTTATTGGTTATTGTCACGGTAACCCTCTGAGGCTGAGGACACATGGGGTAGGTTAGAGTTTTGGAGGGGGGGGGGGGCTGGTGGATTCCTTACATGCCTGCCCTGTCCCCTCTTATGTCTTAAGTCACCCTTTGCTCATTGGGCAGCACAAGGTGAACGTGAAACCCCGTCTGGTCTACCCTTACCACACTTATATAGAGACATTCATCCTCACACACTTATTCATGATTAAATGCAAATTAATGCTCACATATATACAAACATACATGCACTCTAACATACAAACTCCCTCTCGTACCCTCCGCACTTCCTTACCGCTCCTGCAGCTTTAGGTCTGGGGTTCAACACGGGATCACGTGACGTAACATGACCCCAAAATGTTCCTGTCGCCCCGTTCCGATAATGGGCCCTTCCAACCTGGGCTGACCCACTCTAGGCCGGAAAGGCTGTTTTTGAACAATTTCAAACGGACACGGGGAGGCAGTAACAAGTGGTCACAGGGGTCGACGGGACCCCTGTAGTTACACTGCTGTTTGTGCTGGTTAGGGGGAGATCTGTCTGTGCCCGAGTGCCCTATGGGTCAGTCCGCCCCTGGTATTGTTGGAACAAGAGGCCATAGTATAAGCCTAGTCTAAAGATCCTGGGTCACACACTGGGAGTAACCCTTCAAAGATTGTCCAGGAAATGGCTTCGTAAAACATAGCAACCTACTCGCACATGAATCCTTAAATCCCTGTAGCATACTAGCCTCTTCCAATAACATTACATAATACACAGCAAAATTGTTAATTTTCTTTTTTTTTATGAATGTCAAAAACAGGGAAAAAAGTCTTATTGTATGAATTACCTATGGTATAAGTACATCAGCAATTATTTATATCCCCTTAGAAATACATCCACTGGCATTGGAAATAGAAAAAAAAATGCAATTATGGTATGCTGAAAATTTTCCGAGGACAGACACATCCAATGACGAATGTGTAAACAGGAAATGTTCTGATACAAGGATAGTTGCTGCTTTGTGTAAAACTCGCTCTTCTTCCTCCAAGAGGGATCAACGCTCCCTATAATTCCACAGCTAGAAGAATGAGTCCATCTATGAAATGGGAAGACTTTTTCTTGTCTAATTTTGATATTATTGGAAACCTTATCCTGGTTTTACTACTCCTTGCTTTAGATGCTTTCTTTCATATGATATATCAGTGCCCCAGATATTATAAAGAGGGAGTGGTATACAGCAGTATGTTTTTGATTCTGCCAGTTGTGGTGCTTTTCATCCTGAGCTTAATGTTCAAAAGAAGATGTTCACGTCGTACCACCAGGTCCTCTAAATATTTTTGCTTTGAAGTTTTGGAAGCTGGAAAAGCCCCTCTACTCTGGATCTTAATACTAATAATTGACGGAAAGCCTTTTACCTGCCTCATGCAAGCAGCATTCCCGGATGCTTATTATTATGGTAAACTGGAGAACTTCAAACCCTACAGTCAGGTAAGATGTGCTTCTGTCCCATTCTAGCTTCATATGTGGATATCTGGCCTGCACATAGCTTGTTTTAAATTGATGTTTTGTATGAAGTCATATTAACGAAAGCGATACGCTGACATGATGTTCTAGGTTTTGCTTGCGAAAGAAGAGGTGATGTAAATTGTATCACATACTTTTCTAAGGACCTTGAAAAGTCTTGGGGGTTTTGTTTTATTCTACAAAGCTGATTCTCTGGATCATTTTGAGCTATCCAGCCGCTAATTTTCTTATATGTATTGATAATAAAAAGAAAATATGTGCTCATAAAACTTAACCTTTAATATTGGTGTCTTAAAAGTAACCATTTAAAGTAATGAAATGTTGAAATCAAAAGTGTTGCCTGTTGTCGACAGGCAGAGGACAATCTCAAACACTGTAGCTGGAGCGCCCAAATCTACTATCATTCTAGACCTTCCTTAAACGAAAGAATATAATTCTAAGCTGACCCTCCTAAAGAAACAGCATTCGCAAGCATCTCTAATATGGACTGTCCCAGTTAAAATGTCGGATGGAATACAAATGGACCATTTCGTGACCAGTTTGAATGTGTTTTTGCAATGTCTTTCTTGAACTGTGATTGCCCACTAACTCATTTAGTGCACCCCCACAATATATATATTTATTTATTTATTTATTTGCAGGACAACTAGGGCTTTCTTTTGAGATAATAATTATACATATAAACCATCATCTAGTATGAAAACTATCAAAAAAAATGGGAAAATTAGGGGAAAAAAGTCAGTTTTCACAATGTAAACTGGCAATTGGGGCAGGAGCTTCTGTGATTGCTCCTGTAGGAGTGATCAAAGGGCTGGTGGGAGCTCTTTTTTGCTGTCGCTGATCTGCCTGGGCATTTCGTGGCATTGAAGGGGTTAACACTGCACTGTCACTCTCATGGAGCGATCGGGCAGAAGGGGAATGTTGTGTCAGGTCCCCATACTTGTTTGGGGATCCAAGCAACAAACAACCCCCTTCCCTGAAGCTGCCTGTGGCAGCTGGTTGTGCTAGTATACCCAGACACCAGGGCAGACAGAAACAGTAGTGCCCCCACGATCACCACAATTGTCACAACATGGGGGCATTTTTTGGCATGACGTCACAATATTTTAATTCAGATGTTACCTATGCATATTTCGGGTAGGATGCAACTCCTTTTAATTCATCTCTCGTCACTTTTCACCATTTAATTCTTATTGTGTGGCATTTCAGATAATAGCTAACGTAATCTTTTTTTTCTAAGGGCATTAGAGTATTGGGGTTGCTAGGGGCAAAATAAGTGACATCCATGGCAAATATCACTGCTCCACTAAAAGCAATGTGCATGGTTAATATTAATTTGGTCAAACTTGATTCCATCTCCCACTTACCTCTGCCCTTTGTGAAGTACAAATGTATTTCATGGTGGGCTTTCCGGGAGTTAAAGACCACCTTTAGCAGGTGGCACAGAAGCTCTTTGACCCTTGTGAGGTATTTGCTTGTTACTTCTTGTGCAATATGTTGTAAATGAATGCAGTATGAGTTACATTCATGTTTTCTTGGCTCACCAAGAATAATTTAAAAATGGGGTGTGTGGTCTGTGGCCAAGATCTGAAGACAACATCCTACACAGAAGGTAAGCAGGAAATGATGAGCTTTAAGGAAAAGCACAACTTTGTGTAACATTCTCAGTTCTCACATAGTTTCACAACGAAAGCATCAGCTCTGCAGCAACAGGGGAAAAAATGAACACAATCCGAAAATGCGAAGAATTTATCTATTCTAATTTCACTATTATGCAAAAATTACTTCTGATTACATTGCTTTTCTTGCTGGAATCATTTCTGGACACCATATTTGATTGCCCTGGCAATTATGATGTGGGAAGGGTTTACAGTCACGTTTTTATAATTCTCCCAATTGTGATATTTACCCTTCTGAGTCTGACCTTCAGGAAAAGGTCAATAGGTAAAAGACGCCTCTTCTTTAATCACTATATGCTAGCGACGTTGGAATGCGGCGAAGTCCCTCTGCTTTGGATTTTTGTCTTACTAATTGATGGGCAGTATTTTGACTGCTATGTGAGAATGACGTTCAGCGGATCTACCCTTTACTATTTCAGAAGCTATAGTCAGGTAAGAGGTCGTATGTTTACATACAAGTACTGCTTTACTTAGTATTAACCATCTAAAGAAGTATTTTGTATAGACTAAATATGGCTAAACAGATATTGCATATGATATTGATCTCAGTTGATATTAGATATTAATATTAATGGTATAGATATATAAAAATTGGATGTTTAGAAAGTGATGAATAAATTATTGGAAAGCAGATTTGATCATTGTAATTTGCTGATTTAGTGGTTGATTGGAATTCAAGTTTTGTAAATGAAAGAAAAACATTATTCATATATTTAAGTATATTGTTATTAATAATTTAATGCGGTGTTTTCCGACTTATTGTGCCAATTCACAAATAAAGCAGATATTCAAAACTTTTAAAACTTTAGGAAATATGTAATATTATTGCAAATCTAGCACATAGAAACATATTTTAAATTTGGTCCATCTAGCATTTTTCTTGATGTTCAGACTCAGACCTTAACTAGTCCTTTACTTCTTTAAATTACATCTAAAACTCTGGCCATCCAGTAATACGCTATGTTCTCTTGTTTTTTCTAAAACACTTATAGAACTCCTAAACCACTGTAAAATATTTTATCAAATATACACTGTTTGTCTTTCTCTTTTGAATAACGTACTTATTGGTTAATCAGGTAAATTGGCGTTATCATTGCATCACTTTTGCCCATTATAGTAAATTTTTGCATTTGTAAATTCGTGGATTGAAAATATAGATTGGAGTCAGGGAAAACTGGCCGATATGCTTTGAATTAGCAGTAAAGCAATTTTCTTGGGTTTGTGATAATTTCTGATTTGGTAAATAACGGTGAAAAAACTGCTTTTAATCTTATTTGCAGAAGTTGTACAAAGATACACGTTGGACACATTTAAAAAGGTGTAAATTCTTCCTGTGCAATAGCCTTTACTGCAATAATTGCTGCAGAAATATATGTTCCTGTAACAGTTGACAGATGAGGAATAAGAGGTCACAGGCAGAATATGTTTGGGAAGTCATAACGCATTTCGCAAGTCAGCAACACTTAACTGCTTCAGCACATTTCAAGGAACCTACAAGAATCTGTTGAGTTATGCAATTTTATGGTAAATCATGGTAAATATATAAACTCTTCTGTTTATATTCATGACTAAATTTCTTTTTTTAATGCAGGTTGCAGGGCTTTTTGGCTTTACTCTATACTTCCTTGTCATTTATTTCATGACACAACACAGTTGCAAGAGTTCATTTTTATCGTTTTGGTATCGCAAGAGACACGAGGAGCATCTGCTAATGGATATTGAGCAAATCCTTCACAACAAGTTAGTGGAAAAAAGGAAGAACCTAGTTGAAGAACTGGTGAGCAAAGATTTTGATAAAGTAAACCCTAAAGAAGGAGGCTCGCTGGAAAAACTGGCAGAGATGATAAGGAGCTACAAAGATGATGTTGAAAAACTGCTTACAGAGGCATCTGATGAGAAGGACATTGAGTTAGTTGTACAGGATTCATGATTTCATACGAGAAAACTAACCAATAACTAGATCATGGATGAAATTTCATCTCCAACAAAATGAAAAAATATAGCATCTATTTTTCCTTTTTTTCTATTTGAAGAGGAACCAGTAAAGTGGCTATTTTTGTAATGTAGGGTACATATACCTCCCAACAGGCCTGATTTTTAAGAACCGCATACGTATCCCACCTTCATGATTTTGAAGGTGCCTCTGGCACACCCTACAACAAGGTTGTCCCCGTTTGGACCCCTGAATATGGTATTATGTGCTAGTGACAAGTTCTCCATAACTGAGGCAGCAGAACCTTAGATGGAGTTTTATCTGCTAAACATTAACTTTAAAAGGATCAGACAAAAAGTTTAAGTAAAATTGTGTGGCCAATTATTTAAATGGGAGAAATAGACATCTCATTAATGTTATCGCCTACTGTTTACTCTTTTATAGTCAACTAACTTCTGTATAAATTATCAAATCTTTTGCTTTATTCCTATCATTTTACGCAGCTGAATTGCCTTCTGGGCAATATAAAAAAGTATTTAGAATAGAAAACGTATTGTATTAAAGTTGTTTTGCATGGCTTCAATTAAAGATATATAAAACATTCTCTTAGATGTTGATCTCTTATTTCAGTTAATTGTTAATGATAATTATATTTACAAATTCCCTGGGATGAAAAAATGTACTCTGTGTTCTGGGTTACCCAGTATGGAGCTATTTTTTTCATATAAAACTGTAGTGGTTGTTATCAAAAATGCTACTTTAATAGGCATGTTATAGTAGAAACCACTACTTGACTTCAGTTAAGCAAATATTTATGCACAAGGACTAGTAAATAATGCGTACAAATAATACGTTAGTTTCATAGAGAATATCCAAGTTTACTCAGCCACCAAGATCGGTTGTACTTGGTAGTACTTAGGAAAACAAGGTCCCAAGTCCTGATGTCCCAGATTATCAAAAAGCACACATGTAAATATTGAGCACACCTGATACTCTAGCACAATAGTACACATGGTAGGGTCTATGTTGAAAAAAAGGAAAATTTCACAATGTGAATAGTGAAATCAGAAGGGAACAGTTTCTTAACTGTAGGCTGTTAACTTAAGCTGGAGGCAGAGAGGCCACCCAGAGTGTGGCATCAGCTAAGCCATCTCAAGGAGCCAGTCAAGATGACTCACATTTGATAGATCGATTGGCTGAGGTCTTAAGGTAACACTGGCCAAGTCAGTCATGGATATTATTCCTTACTAAGTTGTATAGGTAGCTTTCATAAAGTCACATTAAAAATCCTAGTCCCTCTGGGCATCTCAGTTGGGTGGCACAAATAATTACCAGGTTTCTTGAGAATGTGATCTCCATTTTGGTACCTCCACACAAGGTTGCAACTATTGATGGCTAGCGCCATATTTAAGGAGCAGGATTAGAGATCTCCTCCAAGAGAGCAGACATTTGATATTCCTGGCTGTGTGTGTGCAATGCATTGCTTTGACCGTTTAATACATATATACTGTATTTATCTTAAGAGAAGATAGGAACTAACATATGCCAAATATGCCCAACACAGAAAATCAACAAATTTAGGTATGTAGTATGGATTTCCCCCCGGTGTCTTTAGTCTGACAAGTGTGTCACCTTTTGGTTTTATCAATGTATGTGATTTGCATTCCCAGGATCTCTCCAGGTTTGACCCCAGAGTTTCTGGATGAAGAGTTGCATTCATGGGTTTCTGGGTAACTATACTTTTTCTTCAGGTAGGGGAGTAGAGTTCAACCATGCCTAGACCCCATCCTCTTCACTACTACTGAAGACTGTCTTGGACTAGCCCACTCACATTACTGGTTAGCTGGGCTTATACAGTCAGCTTGCCCCACCCCTCATGAAGCCACTCATGAAGCCACTCCCACTGAAGAGGGAGAACTCTGGGTAGCCTAGCCTGAGGTATGGTGACCGGCAAAGCCAAATTTCAAAGAAAAAAAGGAAAGTGCAGGAACAGGTGAGATTTGAAGACCAAGATTAGTTGAATAAGGACTTGAGTGAACAGTGCTATAAAGTTGGTTCAAGAAAAGATGGCCCTTGTTTATCACGAGGTAGAAATTAAGGTGAGTTGTGCAGACATACTGCTTTTTTTGATCTTTATTATGTAGCTCTTAGCAGATTCAACAGTTACATGTACTTCACAGAACAAATTTAGGACTAGCATTCATCTTGGCCCTTGTAAACAATTTATGTCTCTTCCTCCGGTGAAAACAGGGGGCCTTTGGCTGGCACAGGTAATATCAGCATCCCACCAATTCTCAAAAAGTGTTTTCTCCTTTCTTCTGTTTCATCCTTTTCCTTCTCAGTTTCCTCTTGTTGAGACTCTTCAGATTCCTGTTCTAGCACGTCTGAACAAAACATCTTAAAGGGAGATAATCATGTGAATGTCAGAAAAAGTATTGGTTTCCGCATGACCTAAACTTTTTTAATGATACTTTGTATCAACTATTTCTGGGTTTTTTCCCCTTTTCTTTATGCCTGCATACAAGTATGGAAAAAAATGGTATAATTAGTCTAGAACTGTACCATGTTAAAGCATTAACAGAATAACTAGTTAGATTATTATTACAGTTATTATTATTATTGTTGAAGGTTGTTTTCTGTATTTCCAACACCCATACACGTGATACTCATGACTTACCTGCTTATCAACCTGTGGAAGTAGCTTCTCAGGTTTGTATTTCTTATTTGGCATTGATGGTTTCTTAAACATCATATTAGGTTTAATGAGTGATGCTGGAGGTATAGGACCAAAAATCAAGTCTAGAACTAAAACAAAAAGAATTATAATTTTTATTACAATGATGCTCAATGCAAGCAAGCACCTCTCCTCGTTGGCCAGCTCCCTTTTGAACAATTTGATTTTTTAAAATTTCTTTCAAATATTGACATTCATCGCATATAAAATGTACGCTGGACATATCAAAATCATATGTAGCCAGATTTCATTTTAATAGTATTTTCCAGTAACTAGATCTCTTTCGTACTTTGTCCATTGGCTTTGTTTGCTACCCTCCAAAGCGAGTATGTTTTGGACAGGAGTACTAGTACAGGAGTAATTATATCTTTGTTGTAGTCTTAGTACTAAACTTGTTGCACCAATACTGTGACATCTGGTCGTGTTTACCCCTATGCTTAAACTTACAATAATTCCCTAGGATCATATATCATAATAAAGGTAATATAACGTGTTTTGTGTAATTTTGAATTGACATTTATTTTTAGTACCCCCTATTGTAGCAGCCTTACGAAATCTGCTGTAGCTATATAAATAAATGTAATGTAATTAATGTAAAAACCGGTAATTTGCACTATTGCACTGATATATATATATATATATATATGAGTGCAATAGTGAGATGCATGTATAAGAAGCTTGCAAGGGAAGGGGAAATTATAGAATATATATATATATAGATATATATGTCTATAGATATATATATCTTAGATATATATATCTATATATATATATATATTCTATAATTTCCCCTTCCCTTGCAAGCTTCTTATACATGCATCTCACCAATGTCAGGGATGGCTGTAGGTATTTAAGGATGCTAGGCAAGGATATATATTTTGGCCCCATCTTTAATAAAAATAGTTACCTAGTTTAAACTAATGAACATCGTACCTATAATAACATTATAAAAAATCAATGTACATGTAATACAATGATATAGCCATATGAAGAATTAGAGCCCAATTTGTTTATTTGGCCTACAAAAGCAGCTGTTTTTTCCCATGCCATTTTAACCAGGATAGTTTATCAGTTTAATGGTAAGAAGGTTAGTAGCATACCTTTTGTTTCTGTCATCTCCTCTTTACCGGGGTAAAGTACATCCAGATCGTCACGCATATCCAAAAAGTCTTCTTCCTCTATGGTATTGTGGTTTAAATATGTCTTCAGTTTAGAGGCAGACATCGTGTTGGTCAGTTAAGTTTCGTTGTTTGAAACTGGAAAACTGAATTTACATCAACTCAGTGGTCATCAGAAGTGGGTGTATTAAAGAGGTTTGTTCAGTAAACCCCGGGCACTAGGCAAGCTAAGATATGTCAACTTACTTATTTTACTATGCATGAGAGGGGCCATATTTAAACATAATGAGGTCCGGGGCAAGCTTACCTCAGCCTAATCATACCTTAGCACAGACTTCTCTCCTAGCCCTTCCTCCCCGTTCTGCATGTCACCTGCTGCTGGGGGGCAGGATATGACATCATATGCTAGCGCCCTCCAATAGCAGATAGTGTGAAGTGTTTATAGGGAGGTACCTGCCAATGGCTGCACAGACCTCCACTTCCCATCTATGGTAGCTGGTGAGGGACCCAATAAACAACAGTTGTTGGCCTCTGCTTTACGTATAGGCCCAGATCAGCTGAAACCTTTTGTACAGGAAAGGCAGAGATGGGCGCCCGTAAAGAATAATAAAATCTAAGAGACAGAGTCTCTATGCTGTCCATATATATAGAAATGTGTATGATGGTGTAACATGGATTTCATTCTATACAGGGCCTGTTTCTGTCATGTAATGAGGTGCAGTATGTTGACCTCTATGTATTAAAACCTTTTACCTCAAGCAAAGGCGAAGACTTTGGTTTAAAATTAGCATGTTTAACAGAGATGAATTGCTTTCAAATGTAATTTGATTGTTCTAACTGCTGATGTAAGAAAATAATGGTGACGCCATTTATCAAGAGAATCACATAAGAATCATGGCATAATTCTCCTCTGAAAAAGATGGAAAGCTGGATATGCATTTTCATGCTGAATGTACCTAGTTGAAAAAACATTGTTTTGATCACTCTGCTTAGTTTATTTGTATATAATATCCTTTCAGTCTGTTTTGTGTGCATTGATGTCAATTCTTTGAGGGATTTTGAGATTAATGCCAATTTATGGAGAAAGAATTTAAATAGGATTTTCTCTGATCTGCCACTCAGCATTTGGGAAATTAAATGTAGGAAGAGGCCTTCACTCCCAGTGCTTCTGGGGCTATCATGGCTCCTATGATACCCAAATAAGATGAACTCATGGAAATAAACTCTTTGTGACATCAAAGTTGTCGCTGAGCCTACCCAGTATAGTTGTCAGGTGTCCATATTGGATAGTTCATTGTTTGGGCTGTGAGTCCAGAATAAAATTATATATACATTTAAACTGGTATTTGTAGTATTTGGGCAATCTGCCCAGCTACAAATCTACAGAATCTACATTGCTTTTTATAATTAGTATTTTGGCATCCTTTCTTTATGGCCCCCAGAAAGCCTACCACCAATGTGCAATGGGTTTGACAATTTTTTATTGGAAAGAATTGTATGGTTATAAGGTAGATCATTGCCTTCATGTACGTTTATCCGTCCCCATATTTGTTTGTTTGTTATTTGGCTTGAACAATGAAAACACATTCGTGTTCAGTTTCATGTTCTCCCCAATTACCCATGCCCTAGTCACCCTCTGCATTTTATGGACACTTTGTACCTGTGCAAATATTTTACTTTCATCGTACTGCGTATGGCCTATGGTCTGTAAATGCAGTTCTGTAATTGCATATACTTGTACATATCGTATTCCATAACTTCAGGGAAAATATGATGAAATGGAGTTTAGCATAGGTTCATAAAAGATCTTCCATATTGCTATGCTAATCCTGATCACAAAACTTTTTGGCCAAACTATCACGCAACACGTAATGAACTGAATTTCTTTGTTCAGGTTTTCTTTTAATGACTTTAGGGACTGAGTTACCATTATTCCCAAATGACAGTGGCTTTAAGTATTCACGTTGAGCCCTATTGTTTATGTTCAGAATTTCCTATGTCAATAGGGATCATGTGTTTTCAAATGTTGGCATCAATTGCTATAACTCCATAGGGGCAAAATTAACTATAGTATCTTTTCTCTTGATAGAACAATTGTACAACATTTTGTAGCTTCATATTAACCCCATATCTACTTTATGCAGTATTATAGATAATAAACATTATATATAGTATAAACGTAAAACAATAGCATGTTGATTTGTTTTGAATTATAAGGATTTGGCAAACGAAATAATGTATATATGTATATAAATAAAGTATATATCATGCCATCCGAATTAAAAAATAAATATTTCCAGAATAGGTGAATAGAGTGGTTTTAAAAAGATAAGCTATCTCTAATTCAGCTAAAAAACATAAATTAAAAATGTTTATGCACTGAGAATATAGAGGAAATGTTTATGTGAAACCATTTCTTGTTAAAAAAAAAAGTTGTTAAAATGTTCTATGAAAAAATTACAGTATAGCGTTGTTTAAAACTTGGTGCATTGAAGGACTACTGCATTTTTTTCCTCCAATCTACTTTTTAATGGAGAATTAAAATGTAATGAAAATTGAATTTTAACGTTCTATTTTTCGCAAGGTAATGTCTGATGCGAGTCCTAGCCCCCCCATTACCTTTTCACAATTGGCATCTTAGCAGCTTAGTTAAATCCACCTGCGCTGAATGGAAATGTATTTAGTTTGACCAGATGACTCCTTAAATCTTAGATATATAATAAATTCATCATGTAGGGTAGAAATTTTAACAAGATATGTGTCCCAGGTTAAGGGGGTGATCTGCCGAGCTTGCCTCACCGTAAAGGTCAACTAGCTGTAAGGGCTATAAGGGTGCATCACGGACTGCATGGAGGCAATGGACATTTGGCAAAACAGACATTTACCAGATAGTGGCCCTTCATGAGTGCTGGGATATGCAGAATCATATGGTGGCATGAAGCGACAGTAGCATGGAGGTCAGTTCCTGGTTAGAGAGGAGATGCATAAGAAAGAGTGGTAATGGGGTTAAAAAAGGGACACCAAGGTTGAGTATTATTAAATATAGCTAATATTCAAATACTGTCATTTCTCAAACAGGAAATCAGTTGGTCCCCATTTCCTTGTTTGCAGTTTACTTGTGTATGCTAATGGCTAACGAGGGAGCTGTGGGGAGAGTTCCCCAAGGGCATCAAAATCCTAAAACTGGAGTTGGCCACCATGATTTACTGTGATCCCAGTTTGGGCTAGCCCCCCGGAGCTCTCATTTTACTGCTTCATATAGGAAGGGGCAGAGCTGGCCACACAACAAATACTATCCCCTGTGAGAGCAGATACCGTTCTGCCTTACTGGGAACAAAATATATAGGGTGTATCCAGGCCTGCACTGGCCATCTGGCACATCACTTCATACTCGCTCCAGGAGCAGATTGGGTAGTGCAATTTGTGGCCACTGATTGGATACACCTGGGAACAAGCTGCTTGTAACGCGAGGTCTCTCATATCCAGCTGTCGGATGCACCCAGGTTACTTGGTGGCCAACGACCTTAAAGTGCCAGGGCCACCGCTTGCTCAACTCTGTGTCTTTATAGAGAACACTTTCAATTTAAACAATTATATACATTTAATCTTTGTTTGCATTCATTTAATATGTTCAATAGCCAGATTGTGTTTTATTTTGGATTATTAGTAAATTAAATAGGATAAAATGTGCTACTCCCAACACTATTGGCCAATAGCATAAAAATATGTATATTTTAAAATTGTAAAACCCATTCTGAACTGGAATTATGGATACCTCCCACCAACTTGTTGCCTTTAAGTCGAACAGAAGTCGTATTTGTCCACATATACATGCAAGCACTTACAAATGTGAACGTTAGAATACCGGTAGAACCATGAAAATTGTGAATGACAAAAATACTTTAATAACTCAAAGTCTCACAGCAGGTAATATTGTGTATACAGATGTTAAACTACACAGGAGAAAAGATGACACAATCCACTGTTGTATTAACAAACACATTCTGTGTGGAAATTTCCAATGGAGAAACTCAGCATTAGTGACCTTTGTGTTTACAAGTAAGGGTTCAGGAGGTTGAAGCTCAATCCGGGGGTTGGAGCCAAGCAGGTCCAGTTGAGATGAGTGACCTTCATGTGGCACCCAGCCACTGGGATGTCCTCCAGTGAAAGGGGGTGCCTGTAATGCAGCTCTGGATCTGTTCCATTACTGTTATCTATGGCTGGCCCATTTATACTTTTCATAATTGGACATAGAAAATAACCATTTAGGCCATTAAGTCCGATGTTTCGTATTCACCTTTTGTCTTATCACGTTTTTAGGATAGTTTTATGCACAACCCACATTTTTGTGAATTCATTAGTACAGGACTTGGAGCAGTAAAGTATTGCAACAAAAAATACCTGTAACTGTAGATGGGATCCTCAGTGTAGTTATTTGAAAGATGGCATGAGACTTTAGAAATAATGTTATATAATGCAAAGTTCACCGTGGCAGTATGGATCCAGATATGAAAATGCAAATACTGATGAGGATAATGTTAAATCAGCATAGTCTATCTACAAGATGGTAATGAGAGACTCTTGAAAGACTGTATTTCTTATTGGGGACGTAAGACTGGCTAGCGGGGAGAATTGGGTAGATGTGGCTTTAGTAACATTGGCATTCAACCTGCAATGCTGGTTGGTCAAAATCCAAAAAAGGATAGTAAAGCAACTGTGATCCTGGCAACTGGACTGGACAAATATCAGTATAAAGAGTAATCCTACTCAAACTTCAAATTTAGCCCTACTGGTATCATCCAAGGGGAAGAAGAATCTGCTTCAATCAGAAGTGGAAGACATGAGACCATCCAGAAAATAAGACCAAACAGGTTTTTAGATTGTAAAGATAGGAAGATGTTCTTATACTATACAAATTTTTCTTTTACAGCACATATATCTTTAGGATTTTTTCTCTAATTAACTAACGTTACCATTCAGTACAAGTATCTTAATCTGAATCTCTAAATAATTTTATAATATAGAGACAATGTTAGACTAATAGAATTCAGGTAAAACCTCACTTAAATCTATTTGTTTTTCATTCCCACTATCCTCATCAAAGCATGTTTGACCTCTTTATTCCTTAGACTATATATAAGGGGGTTTAACATGGGTGCCACAGCAGCGTACAGCACCGAGAACACCTGGTCCAGTTCGTCAGAGTCATGTGAAGTCGGTCTCATGTACATGAACAAAATGGTTCCATAGAAAATGAGAAGAACCATGAGGTGAGACGTGCAGGTTGAGAAGGCTTTTCTTCTTCCATTGGTAGTCTTAATAGCAAGGATAATTTTAATTATTTTGGTATAGGAGGCGAAGCTGATCAACAGTGGGAAAAGCCCAAGTATCAATATTTCTACGTAGATCATCACATCAAATCCTACGTTGGCACAAGCTATTTGTGCCAGTGCTTTAACGTTACAAAAGAAGTGCTGAATTTTATTGGAATGACACAAAGATAATTTTGAAGCAAAGAACGTGACGATGCAAGAATTAAAACATCCTGGTATCCAGATACCAATCAAGATGAGCGCACATTTTTTTTTGGTTCATAATAAGGTAATATTGTAAGGGGTTACAGATCGCAACGTAACGATCATACGCCATGGATGACAACAGAACGACTTCAATGCTACCTACAAAAATGAAGAAGAACATCTGTGTAAAACATTGGACAAAAGATATGAGATTATTTCCTGTTAATAAAATGTCCATGAGTTTAGGAATAGTCACGGTGGTGTAACATACGTCTATGAACGACAGATTGCAAAGGAAGAAGTACATGGGGGTATGGAGCTGAGTATCCCTACATGTCACTGTAATTATAATTAAATTCCCTAGAAGGCCGATTAAGTATATCGATAAAAAGACCACAAAGAGAAACGGCTGAATATCTTTGTTACTGGAAAAGGCTACTATGTGGAAGTCCTTTGTGGCGCTTTGGTTTTCCATGGTAGCATTCTGCAAAAAAAATAAAATTAAATATGGATTAAATTATCTCTGATTTAAAAAAGCTGCATTTGTATTACACATGTAGGTCACTTACAATTGTTTTTTAATTACTGTACTTAAGACAGCGCCCATAGAATCAACATCCATATAGAACCATTTTTGATCTGTTGTTTTTCCCAAACCCAACTGTTTCCATGTCTATACATTAAACACATTTATGGGATTAGGTTTAAGATTTAAAATAAGAAATATCTATTCTATTCACTAAGTGGAGAGTCATCAGGAGAATTTACAGGAGTGCCAACACTAGCAATATTCTTCGGCATGAAGGGCTGAGTTGGTCCCGAATAATCCATAATTAATTGGTTGAACTATGCATGATACAGGGCCAAACAAGCTCTTTTTGCTGCAGAAGCTCACCGGATCTAACCGTCATAATAAATATTGAAGACCACTCTCTTCCAAACACTCCCGTCAGCTCTTTCTTTAGTGAAAAAAAAACTCCAAATGTATATATCATGAATAAAAATTTCTTATTTTTCTGTTGTTAGAATCTAAAGATTCTGACTGTTATTGATTGGATTAGCTTTTCTAAGGTTGTTTGGGAGGAAAGGAGAGGACATTGAGGCAGTTAATTGGTTAACGCAGGCTCTGCCACTACTGACAATCTCTGCTTCCATCAGGTTAACTTTTAATTAACAACCTCCAAAGCTAATACACTGATAGAGAAACAAAGAGTGTTAGGGCTATATCAACTAAATAACTCAATGGATAGATTTAAGTAACAAATAATTTGGCAATATAACATAACGATAGGCTTTTTCCACACTGAAGAAATCTCTCCATTTTCAAATGGAGCTTCATGGATATATGCAGGGTCTAAGCAGCTGTTTCATGTGGAAATATGCTAGCATTATACATACACATATATACATATACATTAAGAACATTTCAAAATACTTCCACAATAGAAATATAGAGCCATTATTTTCGTAAATTCCATTCTAGAATCCCCCAATTTTATTGCTTCAATGCATTTATTAATATAATGCGCAGAATATATTGTAACATTAAATAATTATTCCCATGTAGTAATATTACTTGTGCTAATGTTTCCCTTGTTTCCATATTGTCCATTTCACACTCGCTTATACCTTACCTTTGTAGCAATACGCAGTTCATCTACTAGAGCATCACTCACTTCAGGATCATCAGAGACAAAAACAGGCGCGGGTTTTATACTTTTCGCCACCTCGTCTTGTACTGTAAGGTGCTGTCTACAGGGACAAATTAATTGTTAATGAACCGGACCAATTATATTTTTCCATCCTGGAGCTTCCAAATACCAGTAAATGTCTCGTGACGATGCAACGCACCTGTCTGTGTTTATGGTGAAATGGAAGCTATCAGGAAATTGCTGAGATTATATGTTTAATATCTTATAATGTATCACAGATAATATTTTAGGTTGACCTTGGTTTATTATTAGGTGCATACCTGGGAACTCTCCGGGTTTGACTCGGAGATTGCCGGGTGAAGCATCACTTCTCTGGTTCTCCGGGTCAAGACCTGAATCCTCTGGGTCGCGGGAGCGGGGCCTTGACACTCCTCGCTACCCACCCATTTTCCCTTTAAATGGGGCTGTTCCCCTGCTGCCGTCAGTGGGAACGCCCCAGACATAAGCAGGAATGCCCCTGACGTCAACGGGAACTCCCATTAAGTGGGCAGTCCTGGCCGTGTCCCACTCCTGGTAGTCGGAGCCCAGATGTTCCAAGGTATGATTAGGTGATAATAAGCAAATCATTATTTTACTTCTAGTGATTTGTTTAAAGTGTTCTGCCCATGATTTTAAATGTCCGTACGAGCAAATGTACTTTATTGGTTGATGCCAGATGAGCCCCCTGCTGGCGACCAATAGAGTCGGTCGTACAGATTTTTAAAATCCTGGTGCAGCAACTTGGCCTGCAGAGACCACTGGTCTCCCTGCTCCAACAGGTCTGTGCAAGCGACTTTATTGGTCGCTCTTCTCACTTCTCACCACAGTGGCCAAATTTTTGGTCATGTTCACTGCACATATGTCATGTTGCCCATTTCACCACAATACCTCCAAAAATTAGCCCCAACTCAGGAAATATTTTGGATAGATATTGTGGGGTAAGCTACCATTTTTTAGTAATAGTGTTTTTTATTGTGCCATTTACTTAAAATGGATCTCCAGGTCACTCATCTTGTTCTCCAGGACAGGGGAGCTACATTTTAGGGCTGAAACAACTAATCGATAAAATCGATAATAATCGATTATGAAAATCGTTGGCAACGAATTTCATCATCGATTAATTGAATCGATTATAAAAAGAGGTTTTTTTTCAGAGCAAATGCTCTGAAAAACTCCTCTCCTTATAATAATCCGATCTCAAACAGAGATCGGATTATAACACCGGAATCCAGATCCCCCGCAACGCTGCAGGGGACCTGGATTCCCCTCACTGTCGGCCGGTCTCTCACTTCCGGCTCTCTCCCCCCTCCCATCTGCCTCCTCCACCCTCCCATACACTGCTCTGCCTCTCTACCCGGCTCCATTACTGACCGGCACTTTCCCTGCAGCTTCATAGAAGCCACAGTGTAAGTGAAGGGCAGTAACGGAGGCTGTCTGTGCGATGCAGACACTCACAGGCTGACAGAGAATCATCCTCTCTGTCAGCTGGTGGGGATCTGCATCTCACAGACAGCCTCCGTTACTCACCTTCACTTACACTGTGGCTTCTATGAAGCTGCAGTGAAAGTGCCGGTCAGTAACGAAGCCGAGTAGAGAGGCAGAGCAGTGTATGGGAGGGGGGAGG
>VKOC01006083.1:0-20182 GCA_009364415.1 Spea multiplicata
GGCGCCGAGCGGGTAAGAGAAAACCACTCGGCGCCCCTCTCTCTTCCGCTTCAAAAAAAAAACGCTTGGGGCGGCAAAGTGCCGCCCCTTCTAAAGTGCCGCCTGGGGCAATTGCCCCATTGTAGGGCCGGCCCTGGCGTAGCTTGTGGTTAAAAAAAAAATAAAAAAAAAGTTGTAGGTACGGTTCAAGGATTTATTGGGATTTTGCTTTCATTTTTCTTCACACCATCAGGAGGGTGGATGTTAGATTTGCTTTTTTATCTTTAAATACATTATTTTACTTATTTATCTCCAGCAGTGATATTTTATTTTTAACACCATTTTCCTGCCTAATGATCATATATTATACTAGCAATTATATTATACTTGTGAATATCTTCTTTTGTCCAATGCCTATGTTTGTGTCTGTGTTTGTTTCTTCTTTTATAGGATCACCAGCTACCTTTCTGCCTTTAATTATTGATCCATGAACCTAAGGGAATTAATAATCAATTTTCTGCTCTTTTGAGAACAAAGGTTAACCATTTTTCTGCCAGAAAGCACTATGTAGAAAAAAAACCACTTAAACAGTTGAAAACTGCTTCCCTTGTTCCCTACTTCTTAATTGGGTCTTCATCCAGTGGAATAATGTATCCCACAGCATACGCTTTTAGTGTCACCAAGTCCAATGACTCTATATCCTGTGCTAAAGTGTTTGGGGGAGACAAATCAATTATTTGCAAATAACTTGACAGCTTCTTGAGACATTTATGTAGATTTGCAGAGGAATATGCAACACATAATGCAGTCAAAAGCTGCAAGCTAAAAGAATAGGGATCACAGAGAGAGAGAGAGAGAGAGAGAGAACTGACATGTAAATGGCAAATGATAAAGTCTCTGCACCCTTACTTACACTATATGGACAAGCATATGGGACACACCTCTTAATTATTGCCTTCAGGTGTTTCAATCAGACCCATTGCCACAGGTATATAAAATCGAGTGCCTAGCCATGCAGGTCTGCATTTACATTTATCTGTGAAAAAAAAGGGTCGTTACGAAGAGCTTAGTGAATTCAAGCGTGGTACTGTGATAGGATGCCATCTTTGCAATAGGATATTTCATGGTCTATTGTAAGTGGTATTATTGGAAAATGGAAGCCACGAAGCGGAAGACTACGTAAAGTCATAGAGTGCTGAGGCACATGGTCCGTCGCCAATGCTCTGCTGATTCCGTAGCTGCAGAGTTTCCAACCTTCCACAGGCATTAATATCAGCACAAAAATTGTGTGGCGGGAGCTCCATGGAATCGGTTTCCATGGCCAAGCAGCAGCATGTAAGCCTCACATCACCAAGCACAATGCCAAGCGTCGGACCGGTATAAAGCACACCCCCACTGGACTCTGCCCCAGTGCACAAAGCAAAGTCTATAAAGACATGGTTGGATGAGTTTTGTGTGGAAGAACTTCACTGGCCCTCACAGAGCCCTGACCTCAACCCTATTGAATACCTTTGGGATGAACTGAAAAGGGAGATTGCGAGCCAGGCCTTGTTGTCCAACATCAGTGCCTGACCTCACAAATGCTGTCCTGGATGAATGAGCAAAAATTCCACAAGAAACACCCCACAATCTTGTGAAAAGCCTTCTCAGAAGAGTGGAAACTGTTATCGCATCAAAGAGGGGACCCAACTACATATTAATATCTATGTATTTAGAATGCAATGTCATTAAAGACCCTGTTGGTGTAATGGTCCCAATACTTTTGTCCATATAGTCTATGTATGTGTGTTTGTATATATAATGCATACAATATATATATATATATATATATATTAGTATGCGTGTGTATCTGATTTTTTTCCCTTTTGTAAGTTCTGTTCCAAAATAGTCCACTTGATCATCACCCCCTAGTGGAGAAATGCAGCTGCTGTTTCAGTGTTGGTCAGGAATTTACTGACAGTATTAGATTATTATTATTAGTAGTAGTGGTGGTATATATTATTGCACAAATGCCAGTCATACAACAATAACAAAGACTGACAATAACATGAATAAACATAAAACACACTAGTACAGAAGAAGAAGAAGGCTATGTCTTTGTGCGTGAACAGTCTTATTAGGATGTTGAGTGGGGAGCGACTGCTTGGGTCAGAATTATTTGGTTGTAGGGAGAATCACATGCAGAAATCAGTGTATGGAGATCTCAAAGTTGGTGGAAAAAGATGATTTCTGTTTAGAGTGTGGTTGTTCGAAGAAGCAGTAAGAGGGACGGGAATTTAATAAAATGATGAGACAACCATGATTGAAACAGGAACAAATAAGTACATTAAACTTGAATACATAGGGATGCCAAAGGGAGATGTAGTTTCCTTCCAGCTGAACACCAATTAGTCCACCTGTCCACTTGAGATAAGTTCACGTTGGGTGACTTAACTGCATTGCTGTATCAAGCATTAGCCTTGGAATTTATAGGACGTATAGGATATTTAGATATACCATAAGTGACCCGAATAGTTTATTATATGTAGTCAGTACCTGGCCTTTAACAGTTTCAAACAAGCTGGACAGATATTTCAATCATGAGATGAAATCAGGAGTGGGTCAGGTGTACAGTTGGATGTACCAAGCAGAAGACAGAGGGTTAAAGCACTGGTTCACACGAGGGTGACATTTGCAATGTGGATATAGTCTGGAATAGAAGAGGGTGCCCTAGGGTTAATGCAGATCGCTTAACTATTAAAATAAAGTAAAATGTGGTGTATCTTTCTACTTGTGATAAATTCACTCCAAATGAGTGTTGTGCTGTCTGTCAAATTTGTCCAGTATATAGAATAATTTGTTCTGTGCTAATGGGATGCATTTACATAATGTGCTTACATTTCTCATCTTATATACACGACAAACATATTAAACATTTATTTTCTTTTTGTTTCAGATATCCGGTGGAAAAATAAATTTTGGGGCAAATCTATGGAAATTGTACCAATTGGTACAACACATTTAATCCTACCCGGGTAAGTTGTTGTTCTATCATTTAAGTCAACACTTGTGTAGTAAGAGACTAAATACAATAAGCAAACATGAGACAGAAAATATTACCCTTTCTCTCCCCTTTTTAATTTTGTTTATCCCCTTATTTTATTGTTATATATTGCAAACTTTAATAAAATATATTTATTAATATCATTTATTAATATCATTTAAAAAAGACTGCAATAGATAAGGGTGTTTGGACAAGTGTTGATGGCTATGATTGGAGGGCAATGGTCCAATCATTATTCTGTTCATATTTATAAGTGTGCCATAATGAAGTTTGTTAGCTAGAGTTGTGCTGTGTTCCTTGTGCAAGCTGTCTTTTACAATGATTAGCCTTTTAGAATTAAAGCTCTGTGATTGTGTGGATGAAGGTTCCATGGTATGGTTGCAGCACCAGTTGAGTCCAGGATGAAGAAGATAATTGGATTGTAAGAAGTTAATCTGTTTCAGTTGATGATAGGTTGTGTCTGTCCACGGATCTTGGTTTAAAAGATGAAATTATTGGCCTCTGTTGCCTTTAGGTTTTTAATACAATAATTTAGTAAAATGAATGCACCACAACTATCATAAGGCACGTGTTAAAATGGCTCTGTATAGATTATATACACAAGTTCTGTCCACTTTGCTCTAACAAGATAAGATCTGACTGCATGTATGGCCCAGATTTAATGGCTCGATTTTTCAAAATGATATACATTGTTTTAAAATTATTACAGTTAGAACAGTAATTGTCTTACAAATCATTTCAAAGACACATTATTACAAAGGGTGATTGTGTATGAATGAAATTGCTACTTAAGGAATCTAGCGTGGGAGGTTTTACAGTTTTATTATGGATGCAACAGGAATGATCATCTGTCGCTAATTCGAAACATACTGCTTTTTGTGCATTTGTGTTTTTTGCCATTTTAAATATAAGGAACAAATCAGACATGTTACATCCAAGTGGTTTATGGTATTTTGATTGTGTACTAAATCAGGTATTTACAAAGCCCTTTGAGGATTTTTTAACTGTTACCTGTTGCAACAACAAAAGTGTTAATTCATATAAAAGGTACTTGAAATGTCAATATATGAAATGAAAATATGCAGGATGAGATATGGGTTTTTTGGGGTTTTTTTTTTACAACTGGTTTTGTTGTTTCTATTAAGGTTTGAGGACCACTATGAATGGAACAAAGTGACCTCTTGCATCCATAACATTTTAAGCGGCCAGAGGTGGATTGAACATTATGGCGAGATAATAATCAAGAATACCAATAATAACTACTGTCATTGTAAAGTAACCTTCATGAAGGTACAAAACGCTAAAGAAAAATAGTTCATGATCTGTATTTATAGAATGTAATATTTTCCTAATGTGGTGTACTGTGTATGTGAAACTTTTTAATGCAATATTTCAATAAATCGCAGGCACAAGCAAAGCGGTGAAAAGACAGCAGCTGCTTTAGTAGCTTTTGGAAATGTAGGATATTGCAGTTGTTGGAATAGTCTGCAGATTAGTTGTTTGGTTTTATATAATTACCATAAACCCTGAAATTTCCAAAAAATAAAGCGAAGAGACACCAATATTCTTATTATAAGGTCAATATTTTATCACTATTGCTATAATTGTTGAAGCCTTCAATGTTTGTATTCAAACAAATATCCAATCATTCTAAAAAAAACAAAACAAAAACAGTTGTCTTGATGATGGAGGTGGTGGTGAGAGAATATTCAGTAGGACACTTTAGAAAAGATGGGGCCAAGACGGCTATTCCGATGAAGATTAATCTTCAAATGCATTCCAACCACTTTCTGTATTCTGATTGATGACTGTTTCACTGAAGTGGCCATCAATTGTCTGGCAATACCCAATATTATTTTGTGACATTTAATTCTAGGCTTCTATTCATCAGAACTGACGTGACAAAGCTGTATGAAACGTTTGTGACCAGAATTTTTAACACTTTGGCTGTACCTACTAAATATCATGATTTTTACCCTTTTATGTCCCAAAACATTGCAAATTGGCTTCTAAAAATAGACTTTGTGACACTTATTTATAAATGTGTCCCGCTCTACATAAACTACACACACATTGTGTATGCAGAATGTTTTTCCTAATCAGTGAAAATAATTTACAGGCAAAGTACTGGAATCCGAATGTGCATGAAATCGAAGGAACGGTGATGGACAGGAATGGCAAGGTGGTGCATCGGCTGTTCGGGAAGTGGCACGAAAGTCTTTTTTATGGCTCACCTTCTTCACCGACGTGCATCTGGAGAGCACGTATGTTCATGAAAATGTCTTTGGGCTCATACATTCTTGGGGATTTGGGTTTGGTCCAGAAGATTGGCAAAAAATACAAATGTGACATTAATTTGACAAATGCTCAACCTTTAAGTCTTTGTTTTATACATATCATGTACAAGTCTCTGAGCTCAGCTGCCAGGAGGAACAAATGCATTAGGCAAGTCCGTAGAACACATTCAAGAAATTTGGTTACATTTCAAAACAAAACAAAAGCTTCAGATTTCTGCAGTTTTCCTGTTATGTTATTAGAGAGGAGTCTTAGTAAAATTTAAAGTGAATCACACCAAGATTTGCTGTACTTTACTTACAATTGGGGATTGATACAAAATAATGTTTTCATTATGCTTGAATATCCATCTTTTTCTGCATAATAAACGTTACACAAATACAATTCAGAAAAGCTGAGTATATGTAAAGTGTAACTTTAGGGCATAGGTTTGTACTCCAGGCCTCAAGGTCCACAAAAAGACCAGGATTTAAGTAAATAATTTGAACACAAGTGATTTAATTAGTTCAGACCATTTTGACCGAGCTGCCAATGCTTAAGCTGGGATATCCAGAATCTGATCTGGTTTGGCCCTGATTAACAGGGTATGATACCCCTGCTCTTGGATTGCAACAGTTGTACTTGGTACATTTTTTTCTGTTTTAACAAGTGCCGTTTATTCCTGCTTATTTATTAGACCCTGTGCCTAAAGACTCTGAGCTGTACTATGGATTCACAAAGTATGCATTGGCATTAAATGAAATGGAACCAAAGATAAGACCACATCTGCCGGGGACTGACACTAGATTTAGACCGGACCAAAGGTCAGTATTTGTCGATTTCAATATTTTCAGGTGATATGTTTTAGATGCCTGCGGAACACAGCTCACCTGATATAAATAAAAATATCAAATGAAACTGGTTTGCATTTTAATAAGTATACCGACACCCTTCCTAATTGCTGAGTTCAGGTGTTTCAGCCACACATTGCCAACAGGTGTATAAAATCGAGCATATGGGCAGCCATCACCATGAACAAAAATTGACAGTGAAATGGATCTTAATGAAGAACTTGGTGGTATTAAATGTGCCACTGCCATAGGTATACCACCTTTTCCACAAGTCAGTTTGTGAGATTTTTGCCCTGCTAGATCTGCCCTGGCCCACTGTAAGCACTAATATTGTGAAGTGGAAGCCTCTAGGGGGTAACAGCTCAGCCATAAAGTGATTGATAGACCCTGCACATTCGCAGAGTGGGGCTGCTGAGTGCTGAAGTGAGTAGTGCGTAAAAATTACCAGTCCTCTGTAGCATCACTCAGTACCGAGTTCCAAACGGTCTCTGGAAGCAACATCAGCACAAACACTGTGTGTCAGGAGGTTCATGAGATGGGTTTCCATGTCGGGGCGGCTGTACACAATGATCACTATGTTCAATTCCAAGCTTTGACTGGAGTCGTGTAAGGCACACCACCAAGTCTGATGGATAAATCTGATTCTGGTGGATGCCTGCAGAATTCTACCAACTGGAATACATTGTGCCTACTGTAAAGTTTGGTGGGGGAGGGATAATGGCCTGGGGTTGTTTGTCAGTGTTTGGATCACTTAATTCCAGTGAAGAGTAATGTTAATGCTACAGCATGCAAAAGACATTTTAGATAATTGAATGCTTCCAACTTTGTGGCACCAATTTGAGGGAGGTCCTTTCCTGTTCCAGCATGACTGTGCCCCTGTGTACAAAACAAGGTCCATAAAGACAAAGCTTGAAAAGTTTGTTGTGGAGAAACTTGAGCAGCCTACACAGAGCCCTGAACTTAACACGAGTAAACACCTTAAATTGGAAGGCTGATTGCAAGTCAGGCTTTCTCGGCCAACTTCAGTGCCTGACCTAACAAATGCACCCACATAAACACTCCATAAGTCTTTCCAGTAGAGCAGAGCCTGTCATGACCATAAACAGAGAGGGGCAACTACATATCAATGTATCAAACACATACTTTTGGTCATAGTCTGTGTTTTTGCCGTAGAGTGACTTATGTACAACTCCATGGGGAACCCAAACACAACTAGTATCTAATTGAATATTTAATTAAAAAAATGTTTTTAGCACAGGAAAATAATTTTAACAGTAGCTTCCAATATATATAGATCCCCCATAAACTCTTACACTCATGCGTTGGCTGATGGAAAACACAATCAAGGTAACTGAGTGACTAACCATGCCCTTTAAGCTTCTCCCACTTTTTGAGACCATAAAAATAGTAATTGAACTTAAATCTCCTGGACATCATAGGCATTCATGTTATTAAAATCTATTTTTGCAGATATCTTGAAGAAGGAAATGTTGATGCAGCTGAAATGCAAAAACAAAGGATAGAACAGCTACAAAGAGAGCGAAGGAGGGTTCTGGAGGGGAACAATATGGAGCATCAACCTCGATTTTTCAGGTAGATCTTAAAGATGTAATTTGTCATTCCCAAATTCTACATAGTTCTATAACCTAAATAAACAGATTAAAATAAGCTACATATACACCTATCAAAATAACTTCTAATATGTGTCTGGTCTGTCACAACGAATGACACGACAATACCTTCTGTAAAATATTCCCTAGCTCCTTATCTTTTGTTTTCGTAAGTGAAAAGTCTTATGTTACATTTGTTATGTCTTGTTTCCCCATTGTACAGCGCTGCGGAATATGATGGCGTCTTAACATCATGTTCTCTGGATCTGCATTATTGTTTCTCCTCACTTAGCTAGCTCTCCATTTTTGTCAAAACTACACTTCACCCTCGTATGCACTTTAATGCATATGATTGTTACCTTATATTTAAGGGGGAGGGGGTTGAGGTTTCATCCAAACACATAGAAGGATTCATCAGAATTTCCCAGTAGACCAGCAGTTTGCCTTCAAGAGATGTGGTCAGCCTAACGCATCTCCTGCTCAGCAATGCGCATTAGCAGGTCCTCCACTCCGGCCAGCTGAAGTGTGCTGTATCACACAAGATATTCAGGTAGTCTAATGTGAACCTCCATGCTTATGTGCATTTGGCACTCCCAAGGAAGTAGACTGTCCCTTTAAGATGTTGATTGTTGCAGATAGTCTTTTTTTAAGGGTGTATTTCAAGTTAAATGTCTCCATAATAAACAAAAAGCACAATCAATAGGGATATATCAGTAAATTAACTATACTAAAACCGTACTAATGATAGGATTACCAATTTTTTCCCATTTTAATGCTCTCCACATCAGTCTGTAATCCACAGTTGTGTTGGTCGAGTACGGGTTAACCTACCAGCGGTTCTAATGTGGCATTTTTTCATGATTTATATGCATTTATACCAGGGAAAGTGTTATCGTCTGTCTTGGCAAACAACCTGGTTTTGTTGCATTAACACAGAAATGTTCTTCATTTTCAGAAAAACAGAAGATGATTCATGGGTTTCAAACGGAACATACTGGCAACTGAGAAAAGACCCAGGGTTTTCTAAAATGGACTGTCCAATATTGTGGTGATAAACGGATGGATTTGCACCAAACACTGTTTAGAATTTTGAAGAATAAAAAAAAAATTCAGTGTGTTTAAAAGTAAATAAATAAATAAAATATATATGTGTGTGTTTATATATATATATATATATATATATATATATATATAATACACTTGTCTAGATTTTAATGAAGCCTGACCTAATGTTCCTTAGCTATAGTCAACACATTCCAGTCCTGAATATTATAAAATATTATAATAAAAAATATACTTTCTGCACTTTTTTTATGCCTGTGCCTACAGTATGGGAGAGTTGCGCTAATTTAACAATAAAACCCAGTCCTCATTTTTACAAGATAATCTTTTACTATAGCATATACATTTTAACAAACGTGCTTAAACTTGTCCTATTCATTTTGACAGTTAGTTAACAGGAAAAAATATCAGTTACGTTTTTTATGAACAAATTTTGAAAAAGAAATGGTTAAATCAAAAAATATCAGTTGGTCCTGACATTAAGACCACATATGTATTCTCTGTACATAGAACTGGCACTTTGAAAAGGTCTTTTAATAGATATTACCTGATAATATGAACATCGGCATCCGAATTTAGTAGTGATGTTATTTTTCAAACTAGATTAAGAAATGTGCATTATAGGACTTGCCTTAATATTTCAAGTATGTCCTTGAATTATTACAGCTGATGTAGGTGTCTGTATACTATAGCTGATATCTAATAATAACATTTTAATAATATCTTAATATTCATGGCATTTTATAAAAAATAGCACACAGAGAGGTCAAATGTGCGTGAAATTTAGGACACTTGTCTACAAGTATATAATTCAGCTCATGTCATTAACCAGAAGACATTTAGATTGCAGCCCATTATCTGCTATAAAATGCATTCTTATGTCCCATACATTTTATTTGTATATTTGAATATGTTTTCATAAAAACTGAAGGGTTACTTCAATTTTTTTTAAGAGATTTTTTTATTGTAAAAGTGCAACCAGTGTAGTAAAAGTTAGCAAAGTTATTGTAGGTGAATAAGCTAAATGATCCTACACAATCTACATCTGTTTACAGTGTTTGTTAGAATAAAAGCCTTTCCACCTTAAAACCTATTATCTGTATATGTATTTAGGTGAGGGTGATGGGGTGTGCCTATGTGTGTGTAATATATATATATATATATATATATATATATATATATATATATTATATACATTGTCCTTAAACCCATTAAAAACAATGCATTGTGAGCCCGTATAGGGGCTTTGTCATTAAGAGGTTAAGAGAGAATTGGCAGGAGAGATAACATCCCTATACAATTGGAAGGGACATCCCTGGAAAGTTTATCCTACAAAAATGCTTAGCTGGCCCTACATAATGTATAGTTCAATGAATGAGTTGATTTTCAAAAATTCTCATTGATCTATCAAGACATTTTCCACGGCCAAGTCAGCCACTTGCAGAAGAAGTTGGCCCTCCTATCCTATATACACTGCCGATCAAACGATTGGGGTCGCTAAGCTGTTTTCATGGGAAAACAAGGAAATTTCTAGCTGTGTAACAATCACAAATGGGTTTTCGAACAACTAATTAGCCCTTTAAACTTAAAATTGGAATATCCAACTCAAGGTGCCATTGGAACACAGGAGTGATGATTGCTGATAAAGTGCCTCTGTACGCCTATGAAGATATTCCATTAAAAATCAGCCGTTTCCAGCTATAATGGTCATATAATGGTTAGAACTTTAACAATGTCTACACTGTATTTCGGATCTATTTCATGTTATTGTAATGAACAACATTTACTTTTCTTTCAAAACAAGGGCATTTCTTATATGAATATATATATATGAATATATATTCATATGTTTAATGACAAACGTGCAGCAATAGTGATGCAAAGTACTAAATCTCCAGCAATCAGCAGAAATATTGGTTTCTAAGGAATATGGAAAATGATTGGAATAGAATTACTCTATACTCTAAACATTGACAGTTTTGCTTATAATACAATCCATAAGCTCTTAAACTGTGTTTCACTAGCAAGTGTGTTTCAAAACTAATATGTTTTTTTTTCCTGGTTACGTTTCTAGTTTTAATACAGACCTGCTAAATTGTGTCGTTCCAAAAGGTGGAAGGAATCTATTTTCCTCTCATACTAAGGCATAGTTGTAATATCAATTTATTTTTGTACAGTAGATGTAACTATGCATTATGAAGGGCCAACTCATAAGCAAAACTTCCATATTCTCTCACACCAAAATAGAGATCTGAAAATTTAAAGTGGAAATTATAGGCTGCCGTTTGCTTAACAATTATGTAAAAGCCAGCCAAAAATATCTGTAATCTAATTAATTAATAAACATTTGTGTTTAATATTTACTGCAGGATTAAGGGATTTATCTATGTGGAGCTGATGGCTTCCTAATTCTTTCACACCAGGACCACTGAATTAGGTTTTATTTCCTTTTCTTCCCTGTAAAGTGACAGCTGTGTTTTTTCCACTGTCCATCACATTGTCTCTGTTTTAAGCCATATTTATAATGAACATGTTCTTTAAAAAGGAAATTGTAATTTGGAAAACCATACTGGTTGCATCTGACATAAGGACTAAATTATGTTTTGTTGTTTTTTTTTATTTTTTTTTTTATTTCCTTTCTGTCGCATTATCCAAAAGATGTTTAATGTCGTTTGTTATACAACCCAGTCCCCTCCAGAGTGCATCTATAACTGAATGTATCTGATAATAAATTTCATTATTACTGTACTATAATAATGTCCATGACAATAAAGTCTAAATGTCTTCCATAACCAGACAAAACAGCCTTACTTCTGTATAATAAATTAAACATTACTCTAACTGGGCGAGCTGCTATAATGACTTTCAACTGTAGAGGTATTTAAATTTTGGGCACTTGAAACCTGCATGACAATTTACTGAAATTGTGTAAATAAATCTATTTAACAGTAAATTTGCATGATGTATTCCTTTACTGTGTGCAAAATATCATTGCCCTTGCACCATATATATTATATTATATTATATACACACACACATATAATGGTGCGGTGAGGGGGCACCCAGGAACCATGAGCATTGATGGGTAGAAAGGTTCAATGAGCATGGCTGGTTTGGGGGAGATCTTGAGAGAAACACTTAAGGTCTGGGCGGTCTGGCTCCATTTTAGCCGGTAATTTCCTGTGCTGTCATGGTAGCAGAAGGTATTTGACAAATGCATATTGACATGCAGACTAATTTATACACACTGCAGTTTTAATATCCATATGCTTGGGAGTTTTAATAACACAATTAGTATTTTTATGTATCCTCCTACACATGTATGCATTCACTTCAGCATGCGGTCTGATTTAATGACTCTTGGTATTCAATATTACTTCCTCACAAACCACAAAAACTCAGAAATACAACAGCAGGGTCTAAGTTCAACAAGCCATGTTCTATGGGCCCCACCACGGAGCCTAGGAAGGCAGGTGGGTTACACACACGAATACAGAGTTTTGGTCAAGCTGCCATTGATGAGACCAAGGACTGATTAAGGTTTATTTTTTAACATGGGCAGGCTACATGAGTCCAACGATTCTTATCAGCCGTCAAAATTTTGTGTTTCTATTTTATTGGCTGTACTGTTTATTTAGGTACTGCAAAATATCACAATCATTTTTTTAATCTATTCTTTGATTTAATCAACATTATGAAGGTGATAATATAGAGGATAATAAACTAATATGCATATTTACATCAACTAATCAGGCGAGGCAAATTATTAAACACCCTCAGGGTGGGTATAAGGTTGCTCAGGGGGGATTGCTTTCCCTCTTTAAGGGAGGGCCACCAATTGGAGAAGCATCTAGCTTTTTCTATCTTATCCTATAGGGAAGGGTAACCAATCGGATATGAGCCTATCCATGTTGTCCAGTGAGGATCGGCACAGGCAGACTAGCATAATCTTTATGGCATGTGGCCCCTCTAGGCTGATCTCAGGACATCTCTTCTCCTAATGGGTGCCAGCTACTCCATTCATGCCTCCCCATCATGCCTCAACCTTGTGAGACTCTTCCTCTCTGCCTCTCCTCTCAGTTGATGTACCCCAAGTTTGCCTTTTGGCTTACAGCCTATATGATGGTGAGCCTCTCTTCATTTGGTCTCTTTCCTTTCCCTATTTGATTGTCTCACTAATTGCCTTTTTCTAACTAGATGTCTGTATGATTCTGAAAATTCAGTATCTCCTTAACTGAGCTTTTTATCTCCCCCCCCTCCAATGCTAACATTCAACAGTCTTCCTGAATGTCAACAGTCTTCCCCACACACACTTGACTCCATTGACTCCAACCTCTCATTGACCCCTCACATTCAGTCTGTTTGAAAAAACTGCCTCCTAGACATGAAAAATACTCAATCTAAACATACAATATATAATGTACTCATACAATATACAAAACTCTCAAGGGCTGTTTCTATCCTTTGGAATGCCCTAAACCAGCTTATCCAACTTTGTCATTGTCTTCGATCTGTCCCTTACGATCCACTTTTTCAAAGAATCCTATCAACTGAAAGGTAAACTGCTTCCTCCCTCTGTCTCAAGAGCATTTGTTGTTTGTATCTGCTGAATGATTCCTTTGCTTCTGTGTTTCTCTTCAGAAGAGAGAGATGCCGCTATCCTCTGGAATGCCCTTACTCAACCTTCAGTCCTTCAAAAAATCCTTCAAGATACATTCCTTTAACCCTTTGGCCTACAAAGTATGGTCCTTGAAGACCATTGATGCATATAATATGATGCCGCCACATCGCGGGGGCATTGCTTCTGCTAAATGATACTTTCACCTCGTGTGTATAATACCCTATATAGATTATAAGCTCATTCTATCAGGGCCTTTTTCTGTTATGTTATGGATTACTTGTTATGCCCTGTTTAACCTTTGTACAGTGCTGCGGAAGTTGTTGGTGCTACTTAAAAGAAGAAATACAAATAAGAGAGATATTATTAGACTGATAATTATAGTAATAATAATCACTCTTGCACTGAAAGTATTTCCATTCCACCTTCTGTATAAAAGTTTTTTAGGAATGCTGTTTCATCAAGGGAATTTTGCAAAAATACAGTGTTCAAGGTAGTCATGTGGTGCCATCTAGTGAAAATCTGGGATGGCTTCACTTTTGGTACCTTAAGCTTTAGCACACCTCTTTTATTTTTTATTTATTCAACATCCATGTTTCTATATACATGTATACATCAACTTGACACAATGTACTTTATAATAACCTCTATAACAAGAAAGCATTTTATGTAACTAGCTTGTGGTAGCAAAATCTAGTGTGATCATGTATATTATATCCTTATATATATCTATGTTTCATGAAATGCACATTAACCCCCATATTCCTTTAGCTTACCTTTCCTAGTCCCTCTCCTGCAATACTTTTACCAGTGTGGCTGGTCTATCCCTAACAATGGCACTTTTACCTATTGTGTAATACACCCTAAATCCCTCTAGACTGTAAGCTCGTTTGAGTAGGGCCCTCCTTACCTGTTGTCTCTGTTTGTTATGTTACATACTACTTGTTATGTCTTATCTACCCATTGAACAGCGCTACAGAATTTGATGGCGTTATATAAAACAATAAATAATAAAATGAAATAGCTTGTTGAAATTTCTTGTCTCACAAAAAATGTATTCCTTTAAGAATAAATGTCAATTAATCAAAATGTTCTGAAAATATTTGCATGTAGTGGTGCAAAGTGACAGCAACATCAAGAAAAAGGAGTATGAGAAGCTGGAGAAGTATCAGGGCCTGACAGAACTAGAGTAGATGTGGAGAGTGAAGGCCAATGTGGTCCCAGTGGTCATAGGAGCACTCAGGGCTATGACGCCTAAGCTAGGAGAGTGGCTCCCACAGATGCCACGAACAACATCAGTGTAATCAGTGGCGTCGACAGGGGGGGCCAGAGGGGGCCATGGCCCCCCTACATCATGCTGCCTCCAGCGGCAGTTGCTCATGAATAAGTTTTCAGCAACTGCTCGGCGCCTCTCAATCTCCTTCGCGAGGCCTCTGCTTTGGTCGCAGTGCCAGAATTTCAAGCTGAGCGCTGGAATATGACGTCATATATGACGTCAGGGAAGCAGTGTGCACCGAGGCAGAGGCCTTGCGCTCCCTGTAAGGTAAATGAACTACAAAGGGGGGGGGGATAGATAGTGAGAAACGAGGGTAGTAAGAATATTTCAATAAATAAAGAGTGAGAATGAGTGAGAGAATGAATTTATGTGTGGATGAGTGAAAATAAATGAATTAATTTGTGGATGTGTGGATGAATTGAGAGAATGAATTCATGTGTGGATGAATTGTCTGAATGCATGAGTGTATGAATGAATGTGTGGAAGAATTGTGTGAATGAGTGAGAGAATCAATGAATTTGTGAGAATGCATTAATGAATATGTGTAAATGATTTATGTGAAAGAGTGAGATAAATTATTGTGTGAATGAATTATGCGAATGAACGTGTGAATTAATGAGTGACTATAAAAGTGTTTCTGTGTATCATAAATGTATAATTGATTTGAGGAAAGGCAAAGATGGTACAAGCAGGGTGTTTAAGCCTTGGTGACCAAGATGGCACAGGCAGGGGGTTTATGGGACAGAGATGGCACAGGTAGCATGTTGATGGGACAAAGAAGGCACAGGGCGGGCTGGTTAGGGACAAAGATGTCGTACACTGGGCTGTTTGGGGACAAAGTTGACTCAGGCTGGGGTGTTTGGGGACAAAGATGGCACGTCCTATGTGTGTCATCTGGGTGCTGGTCATGTTCTATGTGGGCAGTGTGGATGCCAGGCCTGGCCTTTGGGGTGTGACACCTGTGATCTATGCCTGTAATGTAGGGGGTTTTATCTATACCTTTAATGCTGAGTTTTATGTGAAATCCAATTGATCTATACCTGCAAATACAGGGTTTGTATGTCTTACTGAGTTGATCAATACCTGCAGTGCTGTTTCCATGTGTTTATTTGATCTATACCTTCAGTGCTGAGTTTACATGTGATTTCCAGTTGATCTATACCTGCAGTGCTGGGTTTGTGTGTTCTGTTGATCTATACCTGCTATGTTGATGTATACATGCACGTGCTGTTTACATATGTTGTTTATTTGATCTGTACCTGAACTACATGGAGTAAGTAAAATAGATGTATGGCTTAGTGAATGAGGGGACAAAGGGACTCTGGGGATGATTACAGGGAGAGAATCTCTCAATGTCACGGTAGGGTCAGAAAGAGGGAAGACTGCACTGACTCTCAGTCTTCCCCTAATCTACAGTCAAATATTTTTTTTGGTGCAGGGGCAGAGGGAGTGATTGCATGCTAGGGAGCGTGGCCCATGGAAATGCTTTCCTGGGGTCCAATTTTTTTCAACATAAAATATATTATCAACAGGGTCTAATATTAATATATATTCCCAGCAGAGTCTAATATATATATATATATATATATATATATATAAACAAAGAGATAATTACATATTATGTAGTTACAAATGCATAACTACATGCCCAATCATATTATATGGTTTATTATATATATATTATATATATAATTCTACTTATATATATACCACAAGAGTGTATATGTAGCTTTAATTAATTGCCTCCCCCCCTACTATTAGGTCCCTGTCCCCCATGGCCCCCCCTAAATATGAAAGCTGGAGACAACCACTGAGAGTATATTATCACTATATTATGATATATATATGAGTAAATTCACTCTATTAGTATATTATATATAGTATTATGAAGTATAATCACTTTATATATCATATCATATATATATATAATATCTATATATATATATAGTAATATATAAGTGTTGATAAATGTGTAAGTACATGGTGTTAGCATGAGCTTGCATGTTAGTGTGTTTTATTTTGATGGGAGGGGTGCTGAGGAATTACTGCACCCAGGCACTACTAACTCTAGGCAAAGTGTTACTAAATGATGTTGACTAAAACGATCAGCTGTGCATGTTTCAAAAATCTTTCTGCAGATTCCTGTATGAAAAAAACAGTACTGGGAAACCGAACGCCATTGATTCCGAGAACCTATTGTAACACAACAAGTAACAACCTCTTTCCATTTCTCCTCACAGTACATCGTCTACAGATTCCCGCCCATTGTAGTGTTTGACTGACAGTTCATGTGTTCAATCATAGGACAGCTCAGGGTAGCACCCGACCAATGAGACGTCTCGTGTGAATGTTTACAGTGCGCGGAGGAAAGTTGTCAGAGGAGAGTTCGGGGGGTGACTGTCCGTTCATCGAGTCGCTGGGGTGCAGGTGAGTGCTGGGCGGGTGCACCGTGCCTGGGGCGTTTCTCTGGCCTCTGTATAAACAGCTGCCGTCCGGCAGCCATCGGTCTCTGTGAGCGGAGGGGCTCTTCATTTATTTGCTGGGGAGACGGCAAGCGGTGTGTGACATTCGTGACTGCACAGAAATGCGTTACCCTCAGGCTGACTCTGGCTGTCTGTTTTGTTATATGTGCCCCAGTTCACCCTCCAACAGGACTGTCTGGTGCTCAGGGTCCACAGGCCTCGAGTCTGTACTTTCGGTCCAATTCCAAACTCCCTGGTGAAAAGTTGTCCTGTAAATATTCATCAGAATGCAATTCACTGAGAAATCTTTTTATCAGTCTGTTCAATTTTTTTTGCACTTTTGCAGGAAAGAACATGATTAAAAAGCATAGTTGAAAACTTGACAAGAAATTAACCCTTTAAATAGACACAGGGATTATACCTGTTTAATAATGATCTTATACGTGATATGCTGTGTATCTGCTCCTTACAATATGTAACAACTCTAAAACCTTTTTAATCTGAGTGTGCCAGTGACATTAGTATTATCTTTCACATGCTTCAGGGTAATCTTTATCTCCTTCCTGATTGTAAACTGGGTAGGAGGTAGATGTTTTACAGCTCATGCTGAAGATGTCACCGCAGCCTGTTTCGCATGCCCATCTCAGGTAGCCGTGTATTTATTTATAAATCGTTCCTTGTGTAACTTTGCCCGGACGTGACTCCTTTCTGTCACATGATATAGTTACATGCTTGGCTTTGCACAGGTTAAAGAGCATTTGAATCTTCTAATGTAATAACGGGACAAGGAATCCATAACCGTTACACATACACAGCAGTAAGCGCCGTGACTGAATGCCTTATGGATCCTATGCATTTAATACAAGCCATGAGACAGACTAATGTGCTGGTGGTGTAAGCAAAGGTGTTTGCGTAGTTTTTCTCATATAAACACTCTCTAAGGTCCAAATAGGTTTGGGAGAAACAGATTATTCCTTTAATAATTAACATTATCAACAGGCCTGATTCAGTATGAATAATAAACAGTTTCAAGGCATGACTGAAGACAAGTTGTTAATGACACACAGCACATTCTTGCTTACTCGTCTCCTGACATGAGGAGTGCCAGCACAGTGAGTGCCTGCAGTTGTTTGACAGCCCCCCCATTTGTTTCATTTAAAGAGTGCCTGTCGTGGAAATTCAACTTTTTTTTATTTGACACAGCATTAAATTTCACCTATATGTTGCTTTGACAGAACGGACCAAAAAAATTTAGTTTTTAGGATATTAAAGTTATAAAAGCCTCCAACAAACGTACCCTTAGCTGTCAATCATTTCTCTACTTGTTGGCTTTAGACAGTTGTGCCATTCCTTCCTCTCCCTCTGTCTGCGCAGCACTCAGGCAGGAGGAGGACAATGCAGCTTCCCCTTTAAATGTTAGAACTGATTGTGAGAAGAGATTGTGATCAGAGTTTAACCTCCCCTCCTGCAGTGTTAGATTGTGCTAGTTAATCAGTATGTTATACAGGTACCTGCACAATACACTCTCATACACACAGGTACAAGCACACCCTATGTTTCCTTAGATGAGATGCCCTCCAGCTTTATACTATATTAAGCTTCCCATCAGGGCCGGCCCAAGACATAATGCCGCCTGGGGCAACGTTTAAAATGCCGCCCCCCTGACGCTAGGGGTCATTATCTACCCTTCCTCTCCCCCCCTCCCCTTTGTACTTCACTTACCTTTCAGCAGTCCTGCCGCGAGTCTCCCTGCTCTGCTATGGTGCGCGCTGCTTTACTGCGCTCAGCATTACAAGCCGGCACCGAGACCGAGCTAGAGGGCTTGCAGAGGAGAGAGAGGGGCGCTGAGCAGGTACTGAAAACTTGATAAGCGAAATCCGCTCTGCTCCCCTCTCTGTGTCGCCTCTTCAAAAGTGCCGCGTGGGGCAATTGCCCCACTCTGCTCCATGGTAGGACAGGCCCTGCTTCCCATACAGGTCTGGGTGTTTGCCATGACAAGTCTACTTTAAAGTGTACAATGTGATGCTCTACTTTTTTCAGGCCCCTGTGTGCTCGCGCAGAAAGTACTCCCATTGAATTCAGCGGAAACGCTTTCCTGCCACTGGTTGGCTGCTTCAAGGAACATCAGACCACATAGAAGGATAATGACTGCATCTGTAGGGCTGCAGTTTCTACACTAGGTAAGTGTCCCTTGGCTGTTATGTGTGGCATCACACAGTTGCTGCAGATTTGCTGGCTGCACATCCATGATGCAAATCTCTCGTTCCACCACATGCCGAAGGTGCTATTGGATTGAGATCTGGTGACTGGGGAGGGTATTGGAGTACAGTGAACATCGGTGCATCCCTAGTTATTATCCAACCTCTATTTGAGGTCGGATTATAAAAGGAGGGGTATTTTTTAGAGCATTTGCTCTGAAAAACCCTCATCTTATAATCGATACAATCGATTTAACTAATCGATAATGAAATTTGTTGGCAACAATTTTCATTATCGATTATCAATTAGTTGTTGCAGCCCTAATATATACAGTATTTGCCCGAATATAGGCCGCACTTTTCCCTCCCACTTTATGTCTTTAAAGTGGGGGTGCGGCCTGTAATCGGGGTTTAGCGCAGGGATGCAGGTCCGAGGGCTGGGCAGGTGTGTTTTTTTTCTTTTTCATTTACCGCAGTGCTGCAGGGGACCTGGATCCTACTCTCTGGCAGCCCGGTGGAGGTCTCTGCTACATAACCTTCCGGTGCGCCACCATAGAAGCCCTGGCGAAAGTGCCTGCAACAGAAGTTGTCTATATGCATCGTCGCAGACGTTCACAGGCTGCTGTGATGCGTATAGACAGCCTCCTTTGCTGGCACTTCCACTGGTGTTTCTCCATCAGAGTGGCATTCCTAGGGGGCAGATTGGCATATCAGGGGGACAGAGGGGCACATCTATAAGTAAGGTGCATTATGAATTTTATAATGTTTACCACATTTGCTCGATTATAAGACGACCCTGATTATAAGAC
>VKOC01006084.1:0-37574 GCA_009364415.1 Spea multiplicata
AATCTTTGGGTGTTTTGGTCGGTACCCCCGAATGGAGACTCCAGACACTGAGCCTCTGCATCTGCCTGCTGCTTCATCCTCTTCATCTGTCATTCAGTAGTAGTATCCCCAGTATTTAGTAAGGGATCACCCAGTAGGGGGTCACTTGATATCACGTGATCCCACAGTACTAGCGCTCATACCACATGCAGTATGTGTGCGTGTCTGCGCATACATGCACAGGGTAGCATTTCTATTAACAACATTGTAAGATATACTCTTTTTTGGATAACTTTTTGAAATATGCAGTCATAGAATATTCATCAGTATGAATTTAGAGCATCAACCCAACATCCTTTAAGAAACTGTGTAGTTGGTAATTGATACAAAATATCCAATTGGACATTAAGAAAATTGTGACGCATATGAATGTTTTGGTAATGTATGTTTTTATAAGGGTTGTTATATTGTGCTGTGCCTACTGTATGCTTTTTGCTGTAGCCATGTTTCAAGAAGGGTAGACTAGATGTAATTAAACCTAGAAGCCCAATGTATTGTCTTTTACATCATGAAGTGAAGAAGGGTAAATGTGCGTTCTAAGGCTACAGGGAATCACCAGGCCTTCTTCTGGGGCCACATTCCCTAAAGGCACATGGAGCCCTTTCCTTCTCTCCTTGGCAAAAAGACCAAGGGATTTTCGTGGTCCTCCTCCAAAAGTTGCGTCACAAAAGTGTTCAAGACAAAGTGGGAACCAAAAGGCAACTGACTCCATTATGACATTTTCAGTGCAGTAAAATTGAGTACTCGCATACCCCCACACATAAGCACCACAGCAATGAGCACCCAGGTGGACCTGGGACTTCTTTGCTTGGGGTTCTTTGAATCCTCAGCCTTAGGGCCAGAAGATGAAGGTACTCACAGGTACTCACTGGATCAAGGTCTAGCAATATTATTTGTTGGACTTTTACTTGTTTATCCTAAAGTCTGTTAGCTATCAGACTCACACACCACGAGTTATCTCGTCTAATCTCTGAACTGTGTTATGTGACATATTCTGTAGGTGGTAAATCTGAAACATTTTTTTTTAGTTTCAGCCATGGGAGATAGCCGCACCTTATTATTCTTGTGTTTGCGAAACCCGTGGCAAGCAATGCTCAGGATAACAGCTCGCGAAACTAGCCTTATATAATGTCATGTAATATTGAATGATAGGTCTCATAAAGCAGTTATAATGCAGTTGGTTCTAAGTACCCCATTACCCCAGTTTAGTTATTACTGCACTGCGTTTCAATAGAGATATCTGAAAAACTTGAACTGATGGTGTGCCTGGACTATTTTGCTGGAACCCACTGGCAAACAGTATCATGGAAATAATAAATTATTTATCAGATATAGTAAATCAACCCTTTTTATTTAAAAAAGCTATGGACAAAATACAAAATACAATAAAGAGTTTCATATTTTGTTACGGTCAGAGCACAGTTTTGGTCTATTTGTATCGCTTGGTTATTTGGGGAGCAGTAATTAAAAAATAAATACTGAATGACGCACTTTACCATAGTGGAATGTGTATGTTTCTGTCACTTACCCTGTAGCTCGGCTTTAAAACTTGTTTTGGGACATGTCTCAATCTAGAAGCTGAACATTTTTCTTGGTATTGATAAATGTGTTACTAGTATGAGATGTCGATCATCAGAGCTACATAGATACAGCAATGTAATTATGTTGAGTGCTGATGTCATACTCCTTTGCTTCACTCAGATGGACACACAGAATTGAGTACAACATGCTAGGCTAGACACAGTCCTCCATAGTGTGAATGAGCTAGTTGGGGATATCAGAGATTTCTCAGCCTATTGAGCAGTGGCACACCGGGAGCCCCTTAGGCTATTGTCTTCTGGACTGGCCAACAACCTAGTCAACATAGACTAGGATATGAAACAGGAAGTGAAATACAGCTCTAGCAAAACAGCAAGAAAAGCTCCAAACCAAATACTCAAGGTGGTCTCCCTTGAACACACCCAAAAACAATAAAGTGAAAAAAGAAACTTAGAGTAGGTGAGCCGTGGATAATAAATCACTGAATCAATATCAGTAGACTAGGATATGCCATAGAGTCTACCAATTTAAATGACTTTAGAACTTAAAATATTACCTATATAGGTAGATCTGAATTAAGTGAGGGAACCAGGTGATGAAGGTGCCTGGGTAGATGGAAATGCTTTAAGTAGCAGGCTCGTTGACAGCTTGTTTGTGCAAAATGTGATGTAATAAAACGACATAGTTAGTGATCCTTTGTCACTTTTACACATATAACGGGGATCGTCAGGTGCCATTCCTCATTTTATGTTGTTTCTTAACTCCTTAAGGACAATGGGCGGTCCCTAAACCCATTGAAAACAATGCATTTTGAGCCCGTACATATACGGGCTTTGCCATTAAGGGGTTAAAAAATGTTCAGTCATATATAATTCGTACAGAAAATGTATAATTACATGGTGATTATATTGACCTTTGCTGATTGCTCAAAGTTTGGAATGTGTTGGTGTCTATGAAGTCACATAATGTTTACTTTGTATCTGTGTACTTAGAGCTGGCTAAACCCATGTTTGTGTATTAGTGCTAATCCTTCCAAGAGTGTTGCGTGCCAAGTTATGTGTGGCTAGAAAAATCAATAAAAACTCCTTAGAGAATCATCCTATTATTTTCTGTATCCAAGGATGATATAATGCTTTGTGCCATTTCATAATGACTTGGAACTAATGTACATGTTTCAAGGTATTCGAAGAGCATTTAAAAAAAGACAATTAAAGGGATTAGTGGTTCGGTTTGCCTCTGGGCATACAAATTTTTTTAGTAAAAATGAGTGTGCTAACCAATCCACTTTACTATAGCTGAATAAATGTTCATTTTCATCTTGTCCTTCCAGAATTTCTAGATGACAGAGATAATGAACCAAAAGTTATATCCAGCCAGCTCATTCTCCTATGTCTTACTTTCATCATCTAACAAGCACCACATGCAGTATTGCTACACTGCAAATCAATAATGAGGTTATCAAGCGGGGCTAAATTAGTCAAAAAGCTATGCTTCAGTGTTTTTGGGTTCCAAAGAGTTGGGCAGTGCATGATTGCACTGTATTGCCATGTGGGGATCTAAAAAAAATTACAAATCTTAAGACATGCTTACTGGTTTATAACTGGTTTATTAGTTTCATAATTTGAATGTTTTCTTTTGTCCACAGGGCTACTGGCTTACACAAAAACATTTCTGCGGAAGAAAACATACCTGCGCTTGGCGCCCCAAGATCCCCAAAACAGTAAGTGATGACACCCTTTAGATAAGATCATGGCACAAATTATTTTTTCTTTTAGTTTGACGCATAGAATGATTTTCCAGGACACATAATTGTTCCATATTACTGACCAGACCAGGCAAAGTTCTGCCCTGTATTTGGTTCTCTTCCTGGAAGTTTTATGTAACACACACTGTGGGGTTGCACGGGCTGGTCAACAATACAAAAAACGATGTGCATTGGGCAGGCATGTCCAGACCTTTGGGGTCTCCCTAGCCCGACCTAAAGCAACACACCCAGCTGCCTCCCCCTCTGTGATCGGCCTTTCCATCAATAAAGACAGGGTTGGATGAGTTTGGTGTGGAATAATCTGACACACTCAATAATCCACACTCATTTCCCATACGCATTCATTTTCACACACACTTACACATCTAGACTCACACACATACACTCAATGCTTACCCACACATACAAACCCATGCTCATCTACACATACACATCCATGTTTACACACACATACACATCCATGCTTAAACACCAACATGTATACATGCATGCTCATACACCCTTACACATACAAATCTATGCATACACGCCATACGGACATATTTACCTATACACATTCGTGCTCACACACACAGATGCATACATACAGGCTCAAACACTTATACACTCTTACTCTAACATACATACAGTCATACATGCATACTTCCGCCCTTACTAAAACCCTTACCTCAACCACAGCTTTCCTTCCGGCAGTGAGCAGTCCCGTGGCGTCACGTAACCTTGCTTTATGTGACCCTGCTACATGCCTGTCTCACTGGTCTGGTCCAAAATTGTTCACAAAGGTTTCTTCCAGTTTGGACCGGCCCTTTGTGAACATTTTTTGACTGACCTAGGAACAGCCCACTTATGTGTGGCAGTGTAGCACATCCCTGATGAGTGGCACCTGGGGTGGACCCCCCTAAGTACTCCAATGTAAATTATCATTGTGGTTAACAATGCCTGCTCTTACACATTGCATTGCTTTTTATAAGATATTTATTGTCATGTGTTCTGTTTGCCCTGAAATAATGTTTATAGGCTGTTCTTGACCTTTACAAACATTTTGGACTTTTTACACTAGATAAATGCCCTGGTCATTAGACTATATGGGGAGTTAGTAATATGGCAGTGATGAATACAAATGTGGATATTTATAGTAATGACTCAACAACTGGGTGAGCTTTCAGATAAGATACTAAATATAATTCTATATTACATATTTCTGAGCTCACAACAATTCAGGGAGTGTAGAACATATTATACCTCAGGGGTAAAAAGAAAAAAGCTCATAATATGATAAAGAAAAAAAAGAAACTGAAGCCTTTGAGATTTTAGGGGGGGGTAGGTGTATAGTAGGTATTAATAATGATAAACATAGGAAACATAGGAGATTATAGGTGAGAGAGACAGTACCTTAGTTAACGTGTTCAGGTAGAAGTGCAGAAGAAAATTATTGCCCCATACATTCCATTTTATTGTGTAAAGGTTCAACTGGGGGTAAAAAGCAAATAATGTTGTAGGAATAGAAAGGATCTGTCTTTGATTAACAGTAGAACACCTATTTATGCCACTATACAGAAGCATGGTCCAGAGACAGATTAATTATGTTTTTCCAGCAGCCCAGGACTGATCAGGTGCTTTGCTACTGCTGCATCATTGTGCGTTCCATATACTACCGTAGAATTCTGCTGACTGCTCATAATGTCAGCCTTTAACCCAATGGTTACACAAACTATGGGCTACAGCCCGCATGGTCCCTACATTTTCAAGGGGGTATGTAACAAGATTATGTGAATATTTCTTTAACTTGGTGCCACCTGTTACTACAATCTGGCTCATTCTCAAAGGTGACTAAGCAGTTAATTTAAAAGAGAAATGTGGATGACTGGTAGTGTCATAGATCAGTCTAAATGTGTACAAGGCTGGGAAATGGAGAGCCAACTGTATCCCTTTAATGACATGATTTATTGTCACATGGCCATGCCTAATTCTCATAATGGCAAATATAACTGAGGCATAACCAGGCAAGATGTTGTACGGAAAGTGTGCAGAGTTGAAATCCTTACTTATTGACAGATAAAGGACAACATTGTTTGTTCTTTGGTCTGCTGGATTTATCTTTCTTGTCACAGTCTACTGGCAAATGGAAATTTCCTGCTATATATATATATAGAACCACAGCTGCCAAATTTTCTCATGTAAATGATTACTAATATTTTGAAATGAACCAGTGTTGCAAGGGTTAATGCATGGCTGTCATCATCTAGTCTTCCAGTCTATGTGAATGGTTTTTTTTTTAAACTCTAAAGGGTTCATTTTTTTAAATCACCTTTTTTCAAGGGAAATTTGTTAATGCAGATATACAGATATATAGATGTGGATGTATATGATCCAATTTTAATCCCGCTATGAATCATGATATACCATGGCATATGATGAGTTTCATGGCAAATACCTAAATGTCTGTATAGTTTTCTTCTCATGTGCACTGGCTATGTATAGTTTTTATAGGTAAAACTATTATTTTTTTTCCCTCTAAACTGTTCCAATGTTTTTAAACCCCTTTGCGACAACTGATGTTCCAGACATGTTACGGAAATGCATACAATTTGTAACAATTATAACAATTGACGTACCTTGCACGTCTTGCACTTAAATGATCTTAGAAAGTGATCATTGAAAGACGGCATGACTTTCAAATATGGCAGCGCTCTGCTGCTGGAAAGAGTTGCTGGTGTTGCTGAAATGTCTTGATCTTGTGGCATTCAGCAACACCAAAAAAATAAAAATGGGTGCTGTGTAAAAAAGTTCCAAGACCCTCCTGAGACTTCTGCAGGCTGATAACTGGTAGTGTGATTAGCAAGTCAGGGCAATGGAGCCCTGTAAACATAGTATACTAACAATATTTAAAATATAAAAAATGTAAAAATGAATAAATAACAATGTCATACAATATCCAAATAATAGACTCCAGTGATGTCACTATGACATCATAAGGGTAACCATTCAGTTGCAAAAAAATGAAAAAAAATATAATAGTATAATAATAATAGTAAAAATTATTTACATAGTTATAATGTAAAAAAATATTAATAGGTACACAAACACCTTGTGCCCTTTCGCTAGAAACATACATAAAAAAAGCAAAAAAAAACCCCATAGAAACATTCAGGACACATTTTAAAATCTATTTATTGTTTTTTTCATTAGCTTTTGTAGATGAGTAAAAGGTTTTTCAAAAGTCATATTTTTGTTTTTTCAATTTTACACATTTTATTATTTTGTATAATACTTTATATGATTAAAATAATGGTATCTAAAGAAAGCCCATCTTGTCCTGAAAAAAAACCAATATATAATTTGTCTGGGTACAGTAAGTGAAAACTAAACACAAGCACGGAAGAATTGTTTAAACCATTTTCACGAAGGGTAAAAAATTTGGGAAATAGTCCAGTCACGAATTTGATTCTAAATTAAAAAACTCTGAATTTTTTTTTTTTATAATTTGTGTAAACTAAATGAGAGGGGGAGAGGGAATTATGCTTAAAAACAAAATGGCATAAGTGCTAAAAAAAAAACCTCTTTAGTCCTTAAGTGTAAAAAGGAAACAATAGCCTTTGACCTCAGCTTTTATACCTCAGCGCTTAAGCTAATGATTGTGCAAACTTTAATGGGCAAACAGCTAATGGACCTCCATTGTAAGAGGCTCCTCAGACTCATTCTATTGAGTTAGGTCCCATTGGGTAACTGACCCGAGCGGGATATTTATGGCTAGGTCTTGAGTTGCACCTTACCATCCATGAGGAAGCTAAGACTGCATCAGGGCTCTACGATTTGCTCCCTTTGTATTTCCTTACATTTACCTTCCTGACTGCATAGACAAATAGCGTGTTACCTACTACAGAATAGTATATCAGCTTTACAAATACGGTAGTATCAGGATCGGCCCTACCGTATGGTGACACTAGGCAGCTACCTAAGTCATGGAGCTGTGATGTTCTTTCCTGTTGCCTCCAGGATGGGGATTCTATGAGTATCTGGGCATCCTAAGGCCGTTGCTGGATATTATAAAGTCTTCCTTGTTGGCATAAAGTATTATTTGAGTAAACACATCTATTGTTTTCCCAAACTGACAATTAAAAACAGTCGTGAAATGCTCGTTATCCAGCAGCTGTTAACTGACAAGACCTATATCAACATTTGCTTTGATGGGTGATGATGATACTCTGTTATCGGGTTTCAATATGCATTCTTTCACTTGGATTCCAGTTACAGGATGTAGTGTTTACCCTGCAAAGCCTCCGTATCCGCAGCTAAATACACATTTATTTCAGTGAAAGTTGTGACAAATTGACTGATTTATGTAGCGTGAGGCCGGTTAAACCTTATAGGTGTGGCTGGGAACAAAACCTTTAACTGAGCTGCAAATGGGCTACTGAAATTTAACCCATAGCAGTATTCACTTTTTTTTTTAAGATATTGGATAAAGCAGAATAGTTTTTGTTTTTGCTTTTGTTATTAAATCTCATATAGATCACTTATTTTATATTTAAAATGACCAGATTTACAAAATAAAATCCAGGTACATTCTTCTAGGTAGGTAAAATAATATATCGGTAATATTTCCTTTTGATTTTATTAATATACCTCATATATATTATTTATTTTAAGTTTAGGATGATCAGATTTAAAAATCAAATCCATTCTTCTACATAGGTATATTTGTAAGTCAATCATAGTGCCAACAATTAACAGTACATACATTCAAAGGGTATCACATCAACTAGAATGGACAGACTAAGAAGGAACGGTACATTTGGTAACCTGCTCACAAGTTTACAAATAAGCATTTTTAGATAAGACCAATAACTTAGTCTTTATAGCAGGAAAAAGGAGCCGACTTGACAGGTCTTATCTGCTGTCAAATTTGATGTTTCTGTTTTAACATTCCCTCTTGCTTATAAAGAAAATGATGTCACTGATCTCACTCAGTGAGATCACTTCATTATTAAAGGGTGCTCTTTAATAAGATAAACTGGATGCTGATTTCTTAGTCCCTTGACAGTGTTAAATAACATAGAGATCCAAGGGACATTTCCAGGAGAAATATTAATGAAACGATCTGGTCACTCTAATTTCCACTTAACTCTTGTCCATTTTTTTCCGTTCAGGAAAGTGTTAAGGAAAGTATGTTTTCTACCACGACCCCTATTTCCCTGCCCTAGCAACTGCCTCCTAGTTGCTTATAATTACTCATCATACTAGGCAGTGCTTCCATGTACTGATCAGCAATATCGAAAATGTATATTCGTCCTGGCCAAAAGTGGCCAATTTGGTCTATTATCACTTTAAGTAATTTTGAATATTTCTTAATTTATTTTTTTTTTACCCATGAACTTTTAATAGCTCTGTTCAGCTTGGTCTTTATATGGCAACACAATGCCAGTACCTGCTTGTGTGTTACATAAAAAGTCATGCCTAGAAACAATATGAACAAGACAAAAGAATGACCTTGGCATTTATCAGTACTAGAAATGTTTATTCTAATAAAAAAGTATTAAATTCAGCAGACTGGGTGCCTATGAGCTGCTTCAGGTACAGTGTTTGGAACTTAGGTCTGTATGACCCTTATTCCCATGAATCTAACAAACCCGTTCCTTTCTATTTTTAAGCCAAAGCTATTTGTTTTATATAAAATTGAAAGAAAAAAAAGATTTTTTTATAAACAACATTTTTGAGATCAGCTGTCTGGCACATGGCTTCCGCGTAAGGAAAATCTAGACACCGAAAATATAATTTCTTGATAAATGTTAGATGTACGTGAGACGTTCTATATTTGAAATGTCTGGAGCAGACGGAATCTTCGCTCTAATTGCGGGTTATAAACACGGCCTTCCAGCAGTTTATATGTGGTTTTGCAAATGGAGCTGCAGTATTTATTTATATGCGTGTAAGTGCTCAGCCTCATACATGCGCGCACAGACACATTATTATTGTTAAGGTTTGAAATATAGACCTTACTTTACATTATTATTTGGTGAGTTATTTACCTGGGAGTTGTTATTATATGCAGCCGTTTGCACTGAAATAATTAACTACTACACTGCTGAATGCTGTGCACATTTACAGCTTGCATAAAACCACACTCTCCTATCGCATTTCAAAACGCCAGGCAAGGTATGAAAGTGTATAAAAGTATATAAAATGAGCGGCCATTTTGAAAGATGAAGCCGGGTGCATGCTCATGGCAGAAGGGACATGTATACTTGGTGTAGAGTTTTGATTAAAAAAATCCTCTTAAAAATGTATATATATATTTATACACGTTGTACAGCGCTGCGGAGAATATGACGGCTCTATATATATATATATATACAATAGAGTGCCCCATAAACATATTATACATATGTAGTATTATTAGCAAAAACTTACATCAGTCACTTGGAGTATTTCCGATGCCACATGCTGCTCCACACACACGTTGTGAGACCTCATACCACATAGACCACATGGTGTCATGGCACTAACACGCCATCTCTTTCTCTGTTGGCGTGTGTGTGGTTTTTGTTGTGATTGAACCATTTTTAACACTTTGTCCCAGAATGGTTCTTTACGCATGGCTTATTGTATAAGCCATGCGTTATACAAGCTCTTCTTGCAGCAGAGCTGGTTCTTCAAACTGTCTTGCGTCTTTACAGCAGGAATAATGTGCCAACTAGACGGACCAAATGGTTCTTATCCGCCATCAAATTCTATGTTCCTGTATTAAAAACTGGTTACTTTAGACTGCAAATCTCCTATCAACCGCAACCTTAATAAATAAACCCCATTACTTTTAATGGTTAGACAAACTTTGCACTAAACAAACCTTGGGTGGGCAGCAGATCTTGAACCTGCAGTACATTACATATTGTTGGAAAGGCCTTTTTTTCCCTCTGGATATTGAAGTAACAATTAAAGCGTCTTCAAGCGTTGCCTCTGTTTGCAAAAATGCTGGCTGTCGGGGATGCCGTGCCTCCCAGTCCTGTATGTATGTACAGGATGATCTGAGATCTCCCACTGATTCATTCTTCTGCAGAAGAGTCAAGTTTTTTTTGTAACCAGGCCATTGTTCTTCTTTCTTCTGTGTGCTGTATGCCTGGAGCAGTCAGCTGCCCTTGGTCTTGTAGCTTTGACACTGAGTCGTTGTTGTCTGCATGAGACAGTACATTAGGGCTCTCTCCTAGCTTACCCTTGTGCCAGATCCGCTCCCATAACTTCATTCTTGGAAAGTTTCGGAGTCTCTAGGGAGATAAAAAAAAACGTCTGCAACATTTGCTCTTGTCTAAGCAATTTCACAAGGCATTCAGTCTTGCTTTTGTTAATTCTGTTACTAAAGGTGCACAGGGGGGCATGAGAACTTTTACAAATAGCCCCTATAAATGTAACATCAAAATTGTCTCTGTAGTTGCACGGTGAGCATGCAAAGTTCGTTTGCTTGCGTATTTTATTCAGCCTCATTTACTGTAATTTATTATGTTCAGTGCATTAACTACCCAAATAATTAAGCGGTTTTGTGCATTCGTTGGCTAATCTTCCTGTCTCCCTATAGATAACACTAGATCAACCATTAAAAACCACACATGTAGGGTTTTTTTATTAAACATTTTTGGGGTGCGTCTCCATTACGAATATTCATAGCTAACTGGGCTGACTAGTAACACCACTATTCTAGATTTGCACTAGAAACATTATTTTTGGGACTAACTGCCATAAAATATAGAAACTGTGCCCATGTAGTCTGACCTTTTAGAAGAGACAGAACATCATAGGGACCCTAATGCCTCAGTCGTTATTTCCCTGCCTAATGTCCATTTGAATAATTGGAGTGTTATGGTCCACCTAGGGGATTCAATTTTTTCTTCATATACATGAATAACTTGTGGGGCTGTCGGAGACACTAGACTGTCCCTTTAACGAACGATTTCTTTCATATACATAAACACAATATATAGATTTATACTCTATGAACCTATAATCAGCTCTGTTTTTAAAAAAACTTAATAAGTTTAGTGGAGTCTAAATAAGTCTTTAAATTTAGTAAGAAATTGTTTCCAGAATCTTACAGTTGAAATACTAATATTGAAAGTATCTCCATATATAAACATCATCCTGTCTAGAGTACACTTTAAGTTTTTCAACAGAATGTCTGAACATAGAGGTGTGGAATGCTGCAGCCCTGCAGCTACAGTTTCTCCCTAAGATAAGTGCTTTATTTTTTTTACAATTTGAACAATACATATGGAAGCACACAGGGCCGGCCCTACCATGGAGCAGAGTGGGGCAATTGCCCCAGGCGCCCCAAGCGCCTTTTTTTTTTTAAGCGGAGCAGAGAGAGGGGTGGCGAGTGGTTTTATCTTACCAAGTTATCAGTACCTGCTCGGCGGCCCTCTCTCTCCTCTGTGAGCCCTCTAGCTCGGTCTGAGTGCCGGCTTGTAATGCTGAGCGCCGGAAAATGACGTCATTTCCGGCGCTCAGCAGTAAAGCAGCGCACACCGTGGCAGAGCAGGGAGACTAGCGCAGGACTGCTGACAGGTAAGTGCAAAGGGGGGGATACGGTAGATAATAGGTAGGTAGGGAGGGAGAAGAAGGGCAGATAATGACCCCTGGCGTCTTGGGCCGGCCCTGGAAGCACATACAGTACAATGTACATTCATATGCACTGTATGTTTAGAGGGGACTCTGGGAAACTGGAGCATCCCTTTCAGCTACCTTTCTCCATGTTTTACATATAAGATGGGGTTTTAATACATATATCCGCTTTAAGGCTTTTATAGTTGACTACAACACTGTAACCCTCATTTACTAATGCAGAATGCCCAAAATCCTTCCTAGAAATTATACAATGTACAATTTTGCCTCATTCAGAATCTCACGAGACTCAAAAATGAGGCACTGATAGATTGTTGACTTCCAGTGTTTCAGGGGGAAGAATAAAACGCTGGATCTGCATGTTCTATTTGCTTGGCCGGCTAAATAACTCAACGTTTTCTCTAATTGGAGAAGCACTTTAATGATAGAGGTTTGTATTTTAATGATAAGGAAACTCTGCCTTTTTTTTGGTGTCACTCAGTGCTTTCATCTGACATTTTATGGGAACCATTAGGCTCTCTCCCACATTCTTAAACAATTCCTATAAAAGCCTAAACCTCTCTTTGGGCTTGGATTATGGGATTCACAATGCTTGTTTCTAAGCATCTAATATTATTGCGTTCTTGCTTTAATGGCTCGACGATGCTCTGTACCATTATAAAACAGTAATCCTCAAAGCCCATAATTTTGATATATAAAGATATATTTTGGTGGTGGACAGGATGGATTGCATTCCTTTATGAAGAAATCGACTACTTTTTTGCCATGGATACCAAGAGGTTGAAACCAAAACATATGATATCCTGTGCTAATTGCTAACTTCCCTACAACCATCCTCTCAGCCTCAAGGGACGTTGATTTCCCTGTCCAGTTTAGACCGCATAGTCGTTGGGCATGTAACTATTGTAGCTGAGGATGATGGAAGATCATCCAAAGACACCATTTCAGCTGTTGCATTCAATGCAGAATCATTTAATAATAGTACAAATAATATGAAAAATATCATCATAGCATGATAAGACCACGGTCAAAAGGAAGGTTCCATTAGAGATGCCACCTTGAAAAAAGCTTGAGTTATCTCTCTGAAGAAACAGCTTATGCATGCGAACTAAGGGCTAAAAAAGAAGTTCACTGAAGCTGAAGAAACATTACATTTGGTGAGAAAATATCTCTCACATAACAGGTTATTCTGCCTCATTAAGTTAACAAAAAAAAAGCAACAACATTGCCCTAACCTCAAATCCTGAGGGGAAACATAAAAGCAACAATTTACTGTCGGATGAAAAAACAACCCGTCACAAATGCGAGTACACTAAATTCAATTTATTAGTGGTTGAAGTAAAACACAGCTTCCCTTGTAGGCTTTAGTCTCCAGCCGGGTGCTGGGTCTCTATCCAGTAGTTGTAGGAGGCTCTGTGAAACTCTTACATCTGAAAGCCTCTAAGTGATCGCTGTAATCTCTTTGTGTTTCTTTTGGCATTTTGTCACCCATATACCCTGGTAACACACGGCTATCAGCAAAGTAACCCAAAGGGTGGCTAGTTTTTTGTTTTTCACATTTAATGCGTCATACTGTGAGTGGGATCACGGATTGTGGTAACAAAATAGAATAGAAATAGATATATTAAGCAACACGATGGATAGTCTTTAATAAATAAAAATCCAGCATCAGTATGACGAAATGACCGAGCTCCTTTGTTCTCATTAAAGTAGTTAATTGGTCCCATCAGAATAACCAATTCCCTCCTCAGTTATATACAGGTGATCTTAGTCTAACAATTAAAAACAAAAATATAACCCTTTTGGCCAGATTTGATGCATTATATTTTAGGAATGGTCACAGTGATAGAAAAGAGCAACTTTGATAAAAGCAGTAAAGTCACCCTAGAAGCCAATGGAGTGCTCCTTCGGGTTGGCCAAGTTTTACCCAGTTGTACCAGACTTGCCCTATAAATGGACGCTTCTTGTTAACCATGTAGGGTAAAATCAGATTTTAACAACATTCATGTTTAGGAGTTATCTTCTCTGTAATCAGTTCTGGTCAATATCCAAATCAATGCACAACGTGAATTTACCAGAGGATAGAAATAATAAGAAGTATATTAACAGTTAATGCAGTTTTATTCCTGGCAAGGACCGGTTCACAGTCAAGTTTAAAAAGACTCGGAATGGTATACTCATTGCCAGCTCTTTTAAAAGGCTTGGCAAAAATGGCATACCCTGGAACCTTAAGAGACAGGATCGTCAATGATATAATTTACTGGTAGTACATTTGCTTTTAGAAAAACCCAGAAGAAATTGTAGAGAAAGACAGGAGCTGACAGCTTTTTTCCATCTGTCCTATTTTTTTGTTCAGCTTCACTGAGTTATCTCTGTGAACCATAGAAAGAACCTATTAGGGTATCTGCCAGTGTCCTTCCATCCAGCGGTTGTTCCTGTGACAAATCCAAATTGGGATCTGTACAGAAAAAGTCATAGTCATAGATACCACAAATGGTTGCAAAAAGAGTGTGAGAATCTTTGCAACTCCTGCAATGGGTTCTTGTTTTCTCAAAGTGAACTTAACCTGAGGTGACTTAAGTTCTTTTCACATCTTTCCCTTGGATATCAAGTTTATGACTTCTTTAGCTGCCTGTCCTTGAGTTGCCAGGTCTTCATAGGACCCATCCAAACAATTATCATTAAACTGCTGGTTTTAGTGTTATCCCCAAACAAGCCTGTCTTACCCAATCAGTGGTATTAAAGGCTAGGCTTAGGGCAGCAACATCAAAGTTTCTAAAGGCCACCTCCATGTGCCAAAATGCAGATATGGCATTCTATAGAAGACTAGGTAATGATGCCATGTCCAACTCTTAGAGAGCCGTGTCTGAGGAGTACAAACCACCACTCTACAGTATATAATAGGGGAGGGGAATGCTGCTAAAGCCTTATGTGGGATCTGGAGATGGCACTTACATGATCAAAACAGATTAAGCAGTTGCATAGGTTCCCTCATCCACTGCCTCTCCTATCATGCTGAAATGTTTTGGATAAAAGAGGGACTGTATGTAAAGAAGTGATTACTTACACTTTTGGGTAAGGACACTGAAACCTTATTAACATAGCCTAGAATCTTGGCAAGGTTTGGGGGATTTTAAAAGTAAATAGGCGTATAGATAAATCAGTTCATATTCCAAACATTAAGATCTTCAAACACACAGGTGTTTTTTTTTTATATAAATGTAACCAAAGAAAAATCTGCACTCACGGGTCTTTGTAGGAAAGTGCGTTTAACACCAATTTATTTAAATCAGCACGTTTCGGACCACCTCCGGTCCTTTCCTTATATATATTATATATATATATATATTATATATATATATATATATATACCGTATTGGCTCGAATATATTACTCAATTCTGGTGCAAAGTAGTAAAAGTGGAGAATTGTATCCTGCATTGTTTTCTGACATAATACTCCAAGCTTCCAATTGGTTGTCATTTGAGATGTTTTGCCTTTAAAGTGTATTGTTACATAATTGGGAGGCTGCCTCCTTACAACAAATTAGATTCTCTTATCAGCATCTCTGCAATTGAACCTGAATAATCCCTAATTGGTAGCCTGTGCTAGTGGTGAACTATCTATAGGGTAATTTAATAAGTGGATTTGTTAGGAAAGAGTATCGTATCACAATACTTGATGATACCTAATTAAACAATCCGGTAACTGTATAAATGGTCTTGTGAGGTTTTAGAACAGTGCTACATGTTTATTGCTTTTCTTTGAGCAACAGATTTTATGTGGGAATTATGTTGTTTCTGTGTGGTCCTAGAAACCACTTTGCTACTTTGTAGTTGTTGTCTAGTCCTAATAGGGATCATATTAGTCAATGTCCACCTCATTGCTTCCCAAAATGTTTGCTTGTATCAAAACATTTGATCTTCGCAGTGTACAGTTGTGTTCTGTGCACCCTAGAAAAAGCCAAATTGTATGGAGTAATTTTAAGAAGATCTTAAAAGGACACTTCAGCCATCATATGCATTTAAAATTGTATACATGTATATTCATATATGGATTCATTAGAATCCCCTCTATGCATTTTCTCCCTGTTCCCCAGCAACTTATATTATAAGAAATGCATCTTCCGAGCAGAAGTTGTCACCAGCCTGTATGGTGGGGATGTATGGCATGTTCGACTGCTCCTATAAGTGATCATTGCCCTAAAACGATATGATATTCTATTATATATATATATATATATATATTATATATGTTATACATATATATATTATATATATACATATATATTATACATATATATATATATATGTATATATATATATATATATGATATATATATATATATATATATTATATATATATTATATATATATATATATAATAAAGCAAGCTTCAAACATGTATTTTTATTTAACCGATTGAATATAGGTATGCAGGTTTGCTGTATTTGTCCCAATAGGAATAACAGTTTCAAGCTATTGGATTAGTAATAGGTGTGAGTACTAGATTTCGGATGTAGACCAGGACTGGGTAATATTCCTTGGTGTTGGTAAGAAAAACATTTGCAGAAGATGCCAAAACCACAGCTCTCTGCATACCATCATGTAGACTGACAAATGTCAGATGATAAGCATCAAGAATGATGAGAAGAATGATGCAATCCCTGGGGAAGAGGGCAGAGGTCAAACGTGTTAATTGTCCTTTGTTATTCACATTGACTACAATGCTTTTCTGTATTAAAATGCAAAGGCTTTTAGACATTGAACCTGAGATACTGGTTAAAAGTTTTAATACAGTCACACCTGCCATTGGACTATATGGAAATATGGGCCATGTTTACAAAATGATCAAATTAGTACAATTATTCAGAACACTCCGTCAGTTTCCATAGCCATTGCTAAATTTTGCAATTTTCCTCCAAAATTGCTTTTTATACATATAATGTGTGGCACTGCTAGTAAAATATGGCCTTACTGCTTCCAAACTTCAAAGGGAACTGTGGCCATCACAGCTTTTAGTAACCTAACTCACATATTAAAACTAACTTTAAGATGTACATTTTGTTTTTCATTCTGTGTCTTTTTTTATTTTTGGGCACTGTCCCGCTGTCTTGCTTTTGTGAGCAGAAGGATATCATGGGCGACCTTGGAAATATCTTCTGATCTACCCTGACCAGCCCAGGGAGCTGTAAAAATCAAAGAACAACGTCACAGACCTCCATTGCAGCTCTCACATGGCCTCCTTGAGATGCCCTAAAGCTGAAGGCCGTGAAGTGGCTCTTCAGGTATGGTGGGTAGCAGCGGGACTGACCAAGAACAGCGCCCCCAACCACCCACTCTATGGCCACTATCTTTACTACAGGGAGCTGGAGTATGACATCATAATCCAGTGCTCCGGGTCTTAAAGGCACACCTTTTAATGTCTACGGAGGAGGTGCTGGCTTATCATAAGTGGGCTGGTAGGGAAGATCATTCAGCCTGATCACGGGAAAAGGAAAATTTGCCCAAAGTTTTGTAGCAGGTAGACTGCCATCCCTCCCTGGACCTGCCGCTCAAAGATACATCAGTGGAGGGGTGGTCCTGCTCCACCCCTCCCACCAATCAGCAACAATCAGCATTTTAACAATGGGGGAGGAATAATCACAAATACATATGTAATTAAATTGTAATCTACATTGTAAACACCTTTACATAGGTTTATTTAGTGTATATATGTATTTAGGACTTGTGGAATGTGACAGCATTTGGTTTTTATTAAAGTAAATAAAATTACAGGTAGGGAAAACATTCAACGCACACAAATCGTTGTATGTTGACGAAAATGTCATCCAGGTAATGATCGACAGAAGTGCTAATACACAAGAGGAATTTCTGGCGGCTCTTTATTGCATGCACCAGTAAGCAACAGTATAACCGAGTATTAGGCAGCTCTGGAAAATTACTAACAACACTGTTGTTGCGCTCACGTAAATTCACGTTTGCCAACAAAACAGATCATAATCATTATAAAAGGTTGTAATGAATGCTCCCATACAACTTAGTGATTCTCCTATACTACTAAAAATAAATGGCATCTTTTGGACATAGTATATCAAGGGTGTTAGCTCCAGACATTTTGGGTGGATGTTTCTCCAGTGTTTGTAATCCGATATCTCTACCAGATTCTAAATATGGAAATTTAAAAAGCATACAAATGTAGTCCGTCTATCAGGGCGAGGTGGATAGGTGCATGTGGTAAGCATTGCTAGGTTGTCAAGTACACAAATGCTGTAACAAATGCGTTCCTATTAGAAAAAAAATGGAAAAGGGACACTCCAGCTGCCAAATGCGCATGAATGTATATGATAGCTGTATAGTCCCGTTTAATTGATGTGCTATCCCCCCCACTACCACTGATTTTTGAAAATTCCTTGTATACAAATTATTAGACCATGTAGGAGGTGGGGAGCTGCAGCTTCTCCATTACATAAAAAAAAAACCATTTCAAAGTACTTTATTATGCATTCAACTCTGGTGAGGCTCCCAGTAACATTAAACTGCTCCTCAAAGCCAACACATTTTATATTAAAATGTATAACAAAGTTCTTTTCAGTGGACACGTTCAGGAATGTGTCAGTCTCGTTAAAATTAATAGTTTTGTGCACTTATTCAAAGGGAGCAATGTTGGAAGGTAAAAGGTCAGCAGCCAGTATTTTAAGACCCTTGAGAGCGTATTTCATTTGATCTGTGTTAAGGTTAGATCACCACCTGTTTCGCTCTTTCCAGAGGCTGGCTGACAGTCATGGGAGTTGTCATTCATTAACACATGAGGAGCTTCCTGTTGGCTACAACTGTCCTGATCTGTGAACATAAAATGTCTTGCTATTTTTCTTTGTAATCCTGCAATATATTGTGCACGTGAAATGGTAGCCAAAGCATTGAGTGTGCATGTAAAAACCCACACCCATAGCTACCACCAGCCTAGGATTTGCCAGGGCAGTCCTGGCTAACGTCGTGGCTGTGAGCTTTCCCAGAAACTGTCCCGTAATCTCAGTCGTGTTGCGTGACGTGTGTGTGGCATTGCATGCGCTGAAGTGTCCCAGTGTCAACTTGGTATGTATACGTGCTACAGAGTGATGGATATCCGTGGAATAGTGTCTGCTTTTCTTAACATGTACATTAAAGTCAAAGTCCCTGCTTCAAACTTTGGTCACTGAGTTGGAGTCATTCTAGCTCATAGCTTGTTGCGAATGGTTTCAATAGATATGAGGCTGGTGTAACTATCGTTATATTTACACTGGACTCTGTAATGCAGAATCTTTTTAATGGTCTCAGGCTGTACATTCATTCGCTAGCAGGTTCCTCTCTACCTTATACATCGATTCGTCTCGATTTTATCCTGTACTGTATGACGCTATCTTATCTTTTCATATAAATAAATGATGATATTCATTTCTTTCTCTGTTTTTCCCGTGAAGAATTCCCTGTATCAGCCAGGTCAGAGGAGGAGAACCATGAGTGCTCCTTGATGCTACTCCCCCAGTTAAACATCCCCTGTAATTTGATCTGTTTGCCATGTAGGGGTTTCGAGTTTATTTTCTCTTGCAAATCTCCAATCTTTTGATGGATGTGAACTTTTTACCCTGTGGTTCAGTCTCCATAACATCTGCTTCAGACGACCGCATAGCTACAGATATACAGTAGATAATCCTATCTGCTGGGTATTGAGAATTCTTTTCTGGCGGTTTCAATGCAGTAGGCACAGTCCTTGCCCTGGATGAAAATCTTGTATACGATAAGGAGAGTAGAGAGGGGGGAGGGAAACCCCTGACTTTTGAGTGCCAGAATCCATTTTCAAACTTTACAAGGACCTTCATCTCCATTGTAATGCAAATGAAGGCCTCTGAGACTTGCAGCCAATCAGGGCCGGCTGCCTTGTGGGATTACCTGGTTTTGGTAGAGTGATGTGGAAGCGGGGGGAGGAGGAGGAGGACAGATCATTCACTTGTGACAATGTGCTGTGTTTTTACTGACTTGCAGTTACAAATGTAGGCTAGGGAACGGTCCTTTGCCACAAGTGCTTCTGAGATCCATGTTCGGAGGTGCCGTAGGCTTCCTCCAGCTAGCCCATGTCGTAGCCGGCTTTTGGGAAGCAGGGGACTGCGACGTGGTTGCACCAAGCTGTGTTCGAAAAAAAAGGGCTGTCCGTGGACTCTTATTATTTCGGAATCGGAGGCTTTCAATGCTGTATTCCGGCTGGCAGGCTACCCTCTGCCACTCTCTCTCTCTTCCCTTAAAGTGACTTAAAGTGTAGACCCTTTTTGAATGGAATCCAGTGCCCCGTGGAACTTAGAAATAATCATACTCGTCCAGAGCAAGCGTAGGAATGGTAAGCTTTCTTCTTCTTCTTCTTCTTTTTTTGGACAAGTGACCTTTTAATGTAATGTTCACTAGCAGCCCTTTCTTTTTTTGTGAAGGGGGCGTTGTGTAAATTCTGATGACTAATTGCAAGATGTATCATAGAGTTAGCGGAGTAACATCTGTTTGTGAGCAAAGCTTTTGCATTTTCAGAGGAAAATCACATTGCGTGAACCCCATGATTAAATGACTTCTGGATTTCTGATTCAAAACAGAATGAGTAATACTTTTTTTTGTTCTCTAAGCGCTTATAAGTTTGCACTGAAAACGAAGAAAACAAACCTTAGGCCGTATTTGTAAGAGAAAGTTTTACACCGGTTGGTGTGAATTGAATTCCAATTTTATTTAGGTCACAGTTTTTATATTTTAGAAGGCAATACATACTGTTGTATCATCTGTTTGTCTGTTTTGGTAAGTTTAATGAGAAGGGGTTCCTACTAGTATGTCCTCTGCATTTTATCTAAGCCACAGTAAAATATGTTAATGTTCTACAGAATACTTTCCAGAAACCAAACGCACTGCGACACGGGAGCTTCAGGATGTAGATGTCAGTCTTCTCCTGAGTAGCTTTATCCGAAAAGACACTTTCCTCGAGACAGGCCAGAGACATAGCTTATGCAAAGGTTGTCCATAGCCCTACACAACTCCATAAGTTTTACTTTTTTATGTTTTAAGTATTATTCTGGGGTCTTTTCTTGGATACCCCAAAATGTCAATTACTGTATAAGGTGACCCATCAAATTATGAATCCACAAAATTAAAAAAAAAAACTTTAATAATGAATGTATCTAGAGTCTTAGGGTCCAAACTGACCTTAAGGGTAACCAATATGCACAGGCATATTTGGGTATAAATGGCAGTCCCTTGGCAAGCTTGGAAGGTGAAATCCCATAAAGATGGTAGATATAGTTCTGGATAAAACCTAGGTTTATTTTCAACAAATTTAGGGTATTTGAAATTGAGTATATGCCCCATGGTAATACATTTCCCTAGTTATCTGTATGCCCTGAAGACAGATGTTCATGAGAGAGTGGTTAAGGTCTACCTAAGCAAGAACATTTCATTCATTGCTATGGCGATGATGAGCTCTTCCTTATGCATAAACCCCAATGTATTAGAGTTGCCATGGTTTAAACGACCCTGTACAGCATAGATAGAGAATCACAGCTGATCGTTGTGTTTGAACGATTTTGCTACACGTGAAATGGTTAAATAATTACAGTCCGCAGCCAGTCTGGCCGATGCCCACTAATCCTGCCGTTTTATGTAATCAGTGAATCCTCTCCATGTGAACAACCTCGTACTCTTCTGAATCACATAATTAAAAAACAATTATACCCTGTCCTAGAGGAAATAATTACGGCTTATTTTTATGCGTTCCTTCATCTACGCAGGCTAGGAAAAGAACCATTTAAACTGGAGGAGAACGCAGGGATGAAGCTCACTTCCTGATGAGTTTAAGTGGCCTAGTCTAAATTGTAGATTTTTCTAAACGTTTAATCAGTTAAAACCATCATAATGTCACGCTTGATCTAGGTTTGTAGCAATCAAATAATGATAAATAAGCCTTTTGCTGTTGTGCCTCATACGGGATGTGTGTTACGATACTAACCATTATTATTGAAGCGGGTGGTTGTATAAATGGAGGCCATTGGGTTTTAGCATAGCCGTAACTTCCATGGGGCACACTTGTAGGTGCCTTAGGCTCCACAAAGTGAGGTGTGCTCTTGAACTGTCTGGTGGCAACGCCTCGGTGTCCCTTCCAGCTCCAGAAATGGATGAGGCAGCAGAAGCTCCAGACATCATGAGTCCTAGTTACTGCTCTGGTTGGATCTCAGATGTTTTCCATGCCCCCATTCTTCCTAGAAACGCAGATGATGCCTTTTCTTACCTTACTGTTGCGAGGCAAGAACATTCTTGGAAGTCAGACGTATTAAGCCGGATAACTTCATGTTAAACCATATTAGAAAATAAAACTGTGGTCTGAGCCATCCAGATCGAGACAATGTACACCCTACTGCTTTAGATAAGCAGATGTGTATAACTTGGTTATTATATGTGAATTATACGTTTAAAAAAGCATCATAAAGAAAGAAAGAGTAAATACACAAACCGGTACAAATAAATATACTTTTTTTAAAGGTGGCTTCTTGTAAGCCATCTCTACCCAGCTAGCCAGCAAGTATTCAGTCTCACACTGTACACTGGGTTAATGGTACGTAACAATCCAGCTGCTGGCTTTGTAATACTCAAGGCGTTTGTCCTAGGGAGGTCACTTTATCAGTTTATTTTTTTTAAGGCTTTTATACAAGAGGTTTTAAGCCTTTCAATGTAGAAAATCCCCCGTGATGCAGCACAGATCACACTGTACATGCTGCAAAAAGGAATTTCATTTCCCTGCACACAGAATGCAGACCAATGTTTGGACAGAATGGGATTTTTAAAGATGTTATCAGATCCCCATTGTATTGTTTTTTTGTTCTTAGAAATGTTCCATAAATGACTGTTAAAGAGGTACAATTTGGCCTATGTAATCCAAGAGATTAAGCGCTTCTCCGAATATATATACCCGTATGACAGGCTTATCTATAAACCACTTTTCTGGGGCAAAGATGTGAAAGTAGAACATTCCGTTGGTTGCTATGGTGATTGCACTATTTTGCATAAGAATAACTCTTTATACAGCAGAGGAATTGACATTCTAAAAATATGAGCTAAGGTCAGACATGTAATCTTATGCAATGGTAGCAAACAATATATAACTAATTCATATCAGAATTGTACATTTCTAAACATTATATATATATATATATATATATATATATATATATATATATAATAACCAGAATAAAACGCATGCTTGATTTTCTTCCTGGACTTGTGAGTCACGTGGATGGGTTTTTGTATGTATATATATATATATAATATATATATATATAAAAAACAAGAAATTAAACACATGCTTGTATTTTCTTCCTGCCTTGTGAGTCACGTGGATGGGTTTTTTGTATTAATGGACTTGTGTGTATATATATATATATATATATATATATATACTGTTTATTATTCTAATACTTAGAATTAGCTATATATATAATAGATTGTAAACTCACAAGAGCAGGGCCCTCTTCTTCTTCTGTGTTAGTATGTCTTAAAATGTGATAATGTTTTGTCACTTTTGTAAATTGTTATCTTTAATGTTACGACATTCAGGCTTATGCAGGGATTTACAACTCCAGGTCTATAAACGGGCCAGGAACCTAGCATATCCTTGCCAAATAGTTTTTCAACTGAGACGCCTGTGCTGAAACAAGGATATCCAAAAACTGTGACCTGTTTGCAGCCCTCAAGTTGTGCACCACCACTAAACCCTGGAGCAGATTAAGCCCCAAATGTCGGGGATGGAGAAATCCTAGAAGCCAGGTAGCTGCGGACTCCAAAGTTGTACTGTTGAAGCCCAAATGTTTGTGTTACTTTATACTGATTTCAAAGTTAGTGATGGCAACAGACAGAAAACCAGAGCTACATATTTAGGTTGATACTTGTTTCCAGTGGAGGTCAAACTTACTGGCATGCACCCAAAAGTACGTTTTCATTTATATTAATCAAGTTCATAAAGATGCTTCGCCCAGGACAATATTGAGGTGTATTGAAGACTTTGCCTCAATTCTAGAAACAAGGATGCTGTTTGGCTATAGTATACAGGTACAACAACTACAAATGGATTTACCAAGTAGGCTTGTAAGGAATTTACTACTTAGTGGGTTTCCAGACACCGTTCAGAACAGCCTCTGCAAATTCTTGAAATACCAAAGGGAAAGGCGGAAGGAGAACAAGTTGATAATTTATAGTTTTGTGCTTTGTATGCCACAACATTTGACAGCATCCTGTAAATCTAACTATTGTGACCCAAGATCCTCCGCTAAGTTACCCATGTGGATGGCGTCATGCGGACAAAAGGACCCGCATTCTTCCTCCCTCCCAAAGAGAAGCAGTGCAGTATGAGAAGGAAGCTACTTTGTCAAGGGCAGAGAAAAGTCAAACTTTAAATACGGGTGCGGATGTGCCCTCTTCTCTTTTATTCAAAGAGTTACCTTTCCATTCCTTTTTTTGTATAAATCTCTATAACGGACTTGATCTAAATGAGACTCTTTTAGAACCCACATTGTTGTATTAAGTTAATGGTTGACCATCAGTAAAATTTACCCTATCCATTAAATAAAGAGTCCTTAAAAGGACAGTTTAATGCCACCGACAGCCCCACTAAAGAAGAATGCATAGTACTCCATGAGTACATAAATGTGCATTCTTCAAAATAAAAAAAAGTTTACTTGCTTGTTATACATGCGCACAGGGGGCTGAATAGACCCCCACCTGCTGCTTTTGTCAAGACAGCACTGGAGCTGGGCCCAAAATAGCTGAGGGGTGGACAAAGGGGCAAATGTGTTCTGGAGATATAGCAGCATTTTCCATGAACATTTAAATGGACCACAGCTATTATAAGCATTAAACATATGCACAACTTGGGAAACTCATTAAAAGTAACATACAATTTTTTCTTGTAAATATACTCTTTGGTTTAAAGATGCACAGGTCCACATGAAAATTGAACCACATTACCTTCTAAGTCTAAAGCGGAATCAGATATAATTCATTAACATCACCCTGATATGGTGAGTATTCATTCATCAGCTATGGAGCCATCATGACCATTTCTTAGTATGAAGGCACAAGATGTAGAATTATAGAATATTAGTCTAGCAGGACCCCATACGTCCTGATTATCAGTAAACCTCTGTCATTAACTGAAGTATGAGATGTCAAAAAAGTACATTACATTCTTTATTATTCTTTTTTAGCATTTTACTGTTAATTAGGCTACAATGATATATTGTTTCCTGATTATCTCAATTAAAACATTCATTATAAATGTCATTAAATCTGGAGGATATATTTCATTAGCTTGTGTAACAATTGTTTTAACCCTTTCCGCGTTTTACAATGCAACACAGGCTGCATAAGGGGTTAAGTGGTGTACTCGCAAACTAAAATGCCCAATAAACGGACCTGAGAACAGCTGTGTTCCTTCTTGAAATGGTTTCTATGATGTTCTAAATGAGCACATTTACTGTGTCATATAAAATAAACTGCTGCTTTATAATCCCAGTCCCTCTGTTTACTTGTTTCAGTGGCTCTTTTATACTTGTATTGCGGCTTGTTTGTAAGGACTTTATATTTTTACTGCCTTTCAAGTGCCTTGACAGTTAGCTTTTGGTCATCTGAGGTTGCCCTTTGCACAAATATTCTGACTTTCAGGACTTTCGTGTTATCTGATGCTCTACAACCTGAAGAATCCAGACAATTAGCGTTTAAACAAGCATGTGTCAGAATTAAGTATATGATCTGCTCATAAATAAGCAATCCAGTTTTTTACAAAAATATTTGCCTAAACTCTCTATTTTCACTTAAATAAAATAAGAAAACCATTTTCTTTTCAAAAACGATTAGGTTTTATAGACATAAAACACTTATATGACATTGCTGCACGTTCCTAGCAGCGTACATCTGTAAAAACGATTTGTGCTTTTAATTCATCAAATTCACTATGAATTATAAGCCTGCTTTTTTTGCATAGTTCAATCAGGGAAGCAATTTGGAAGAACCCTGACTGATTTTTGTACGCATTATTTAGGGCTAATCAAGCTCTTCTTGCTGGATTGGCTCTTTATAACGCATCGTATTAACAGGGAGTTGAAGCGTTTAACACTCGGGAAAACTTTTTACATGCATATTAAGTGTAAAAAGCTTTTCATACCAGGAGAACCTCCTATTTGGCCAGTTTTGCAGGCTTTTTCTTGATACAGTAAAAGTAACTTACTTGCTACATGAATGATAGGATAGATTTGCTTGTGGGGATTTGTCAAAACAAAAGCAAATAAAAAAGCACTTTACTTCAAAGTCTTGAGGAATTTTACGTTGTCACCTTAAATCAGTGCGAAGAGCTTCTGTCATTAACAAGTTGTTTTAAGAGAGTTAACATAGCTGGAGTTGGTTGCCATTTTAATGCGTTTCAGAAATGGACTGAACCTGTAATAATATAAGTGGAACTAGATTGTAAGCTCATTTGAGCAGGACCCTTCTCGCCTGTTGTTTCTGTATGTTATATACTAATTGTCCTGTCTACCCTGTGTACAGCGCTACAGAATATGATGGGGCTATATAAAACAATAAATAATAATAATGACAGAAGTGGTAGAGACTGATACAGTGAGGGAATTTAAAAATGCATTGGATAGGCTCAAAGCTATCTTGAACTTATGACGAGTCTTTACATTAGGAAAAACAGACAAACTAAATAGGTGAATGATCTACCATCAATTTCTTGTTATATTTTTTTATATATATGTCATATGTCAAGGGTGTCCAACCTGCGGCCCTCCAGCTGCTACAGGACTACATCTCCCATGATTCTCTTCCAGCTAAGGGGCTGGCTGAGGAGCATGGGAGATGTAGTTCTGCAGCAGCTGTAGGGCCGCATGTTGGACACCCCTATAATATGTTGTAATCTATACAGATTTTTTCTTGGAGATTGTTAACTGGCTATTATGTCGAGTTTAATTACTAGTATATGTTATATTTATAAAAATGAATAAAAATCTTGTTTACAAAATTATATTTAATACAGCAAATATTTGTATTTTTCATTTTAGCTTACCTATGCCTTCATGGTCCGAATTATCTTTGGAAGTCAAGTTTTAGCACTTTTTCTCAAGTTTTATCACTGTATAGGGCAGTACAGTGATCATCAAGACTGCTGATGTCAATTTTTTAATGAAGTGTTAAAGAAAGAGAAGTAAGACGGTGCCCACAATAGGTGTTTGGCAATAGATTAGCATCTATTGAGTAATGGCTCATTTGAACATCTCTATGTATTATAGAAATGTGCTTATTTTAGTGCGTTTGCTAACAAACTTCTTTAATTCTTGAGACTGAGAATTCAAGCTGTGTGTGGTCTCCACGGCATTTGTATGTTACAGTCAACTCAAGTTGTCAGAGGACCGTCACATTGTGTACTCTAACTGCTTTTAATTTCCTCTGCGTGCAGCTATTATTCTGATTGTATGTTAATAATGTGGAACAGCCACAGCTTTGTCTCTGCAATAGAGAAGGCTGAATATGTGGGAGGAATATTAGCTATCTTTTTTTTAGATTTTTTTACCATAGGAATGTTGCATGGTGTTTTTAAATTTGTTTTCTAGAGCGTATACATCCTTCTGACAACATAGTACATTAAGATTGTAAAATAAAATAATAATAATAAAAATATATATATATATATATATAATTAAACTACTGCATTCCTCAAAATGGTTACAAGTGCCAAAAGGACCCAAGTGGGCCCCAAACCTTGGGAGCACAAAGATAGAGGCTTTGTGTATCATGGTTCTACACCCTTGTCATTTTCTTCTTCCCAAACATACTTCCTACACAGTGGACGTTGGATGTACGTAATGTAATATAAACTGTGACTGTCTTTTTCACTTATCACTTGAAATAATAGTTTTATATAAAAAAATGGGAAAAAATGCTTTACAAAGTATTATACAAATGTTAGCAAGCTATGATAGCAAAGTCAGTCGACAAAGGTCATTGATCAGATCAGACACGTTTTATATTGGGGATTAAGTATGAAAACTATCCAATGCTCTCCGATATTTGAAGGTCAGATAAGCGACCCCCACTAATTGTTTGATTTGATTTAGTAAGGAAGAGTAGAACTGAAATAGGTGTAAGAAAGGGTGAGATTGCATCGGTTGCCCTGGTGGTTGTCGCAATGTATGGTATAGTAGAGTGGCAATGATTTGCATGTTCTTGCTTTAAGATGTTCTTGATGAGAGTAGCACTGGAAAACCATGGTAAAGTGCAGATTTCCAACAAAGAATAACAAAGAAAATTATTTTTTTTGCACAGCCATAAATGGTTTTATTTGTTTTGCCATCCATATAGAAAACCACTTGAAACAATGCTTTTCATGTGAGCTTTAGACAGAACGAATTGATTTGCCGGACACTGTTGCTAATGACATTGTCATGGCAATCTTAATGCATGAATTGAATTCAAATAACGGCCATCCAGTTTCCATACATTTCAGACAATTGGCTTAGAGTCACAGTTTGTCTACCTACTTTTACTATTAATGAAATAAAACATACTTTTGGAAGACTGTTCTGTGTACTGTAGCGTAACTGTGTATATGCCTTAATGGGGGTATTATCATGCAGATCGGTGTTTTGGAGTCTATTCAAATTAGCTATGAAATACCCCCTAAAATGATTAACATTCCAGAGGTACTCACGTTCATGCTTAAAGGGACAGTCTTCTTGTAGGAGAAACTACATCTGGGACCCTGGTGACTCCTGGTGTAACCGAAAAGTCACTTTTTAGTTTCTATACCCCTTATCAAGTTTTGTGCATGTTGGGTTTTCAACTCAGAACAAGTTATAAAACTTCAGAGATCCTCATTACCAGTGGGTTGCCATGTGTAGTGTTTATCTACTTCTCTGTATCCTTTTCATATAGTAACAATAGAAAAATATGTTGTGCGCACCAAACGTTCAACGAAAAGGCCAAATACACAAGAAAAATAAATGAGTGGATCAGGCCATAAGATCTAAGGCTGGACTGGTGATGATGAGGTGGTCCTGACACTTTTAAGGCCGGCCGCCAGCCGAAGTGAGGCCGGCCACAGGATATGTGCGGCTTCACGGTATATTTTTTTTCTCCCCTGGCATGGAGCTTGGCATATGCATCTTGCGGCAACACACTCCTGCATCCGACCTGACGCTGTAGCGGCAGATCAGTATGTGGTGCCTGATGAGTAAGATTAACCTATACCTCCAGAAACTTCACTTTGCGAAAATAAATATGAAAGTGGAAAACTTAAAAAAAACAACTTGTTTTTATTCTACTTCATAATTTGATTATTCCTTTCTTTTTTTTTTGCTGTTCGCATATCAGTTGGTTGCAAACATGTGTAGGAATATGTTTCAGGCACATTGTTATACATTGTCTGCCAATTAATATCCCATGACCTGTCCCAGTTTAGGTCTGTTGCATTTCAGTCTCACCAGGGCCTATCTGACAGCACTCATTTAGGAACTTGTCACAGATTTGCAAACAGCATATTCTGACAGGACCGCTGCCAAGTAAGATTTGTTAAGAGGCGGCTTGCATGTTAGCTGGGGTGTGAAAATAAAGAAAGAGACAACACGCAGACTGACCTTCTGTGAAAAAGTAAAAGCGCATGAATGAGATGCATTTACTGGGTTCTGTTTGGCGCCTTTTTGGTTACTGTGCGTTCCATATGATTTGAATGTTTGAGTTAAAGAATTTTGAGGTTTAAAAGAAAAATAATAAAAAAATGCCCCAGAATTGCTTTAAAAACATGTATTTTAAACCTGGATCTACGTGTGTGTGAATCATGTAGCTTTCAAATTGTGCACATATTAAGAGACACCATGCTTTTTCTCTATATTTGTAGGTCACCCATAACGTTTGTTATATTACACTTTATATAACTATATATAACTGTGTTGCGAACAGTATGTATAATATAAGTTCATAGGCAACTTTAATGTAATCATGTCTCTGGCAGTTGGTAATATGGATACATTTTGAAGGTTTCAGAATTGCAGGTTTATGACGACCATTATTTATTCTACAGTATGTGGCTGTCCAATGCCGATCCCCAAGTCTTTCTCAGCTAGACATATAAATTCCTATTCCCATTACAAATTTCTTGTTCTGTCATGGTTCATTTTGTATATATTTATACATATGAAGACGTGAAGCTTCTGTGGCAGGATTCAGTTTACAGTGCAGCAAGTTCAACTACAAGGGGATATGACACTTGTCTTTCACGTCAACGACTGTTCAAGGTTGCCACTTCAGATAGAGCAAAAACACCTGACAGACATGCAAAAATCCTGCAGTCAAATCATATTTTTTCCAGACGTAGTAAAACCTCAGACAATCAATTCAACAACAGCTCTGATCTACTAACAGAAAGCTTGGCGTCATCTGTTTGCCTATGTCTCATGGTTAATGCTGTATTGTGCTTTATTTCATGTCATTTACACCTTTAAAATTAAAATCAGATTTATTTACAAAGGCAAGTTGGCATTTCTTGATAAATTAACAGTTGCATAATATGTCTCATTTTCTGTTGTGCTTTACACAGTTTATAGTTTAACAAATTGTGTTACTATACATGTACATACATTGTTTGTTTCCATTTTTATGGTCACATTTGAGTTCTGCGTGCATCTTATTATCACATTGTTGCGACAGCATTCATGTGATGTACAAAACTGTATGGGTTTTATGTGTGAGAACTTAGCACACAAGTATTAAAAGTGCCAAAGGCAGAGTGCAGGAGGTTTATAATGCAGAAAGTAGTCTAAAAAGTCAAACACATTACCGAATATAGTCTGAGCCCAAAATCTTAACAGAGAACCGTACTCCCTCTGAGTAGCTCCACTGTAGAGATCTTCCTTGCTGCTGACAGCTGAATTGCTCACTGGATTAACCCTTTATAATCACCCGAGCACTAATCGAGACTTAGTGTAGGGTACAAACAGAACTAGGTTAATTAACAGAACAGCACATATATTTATACACAAACATAATCAGATAAGGAGTATAATTCCATCAACCACCAGGCAGCTCAGCACCTCCATACAGTTGTATGGCCAGCAATGTGCACTCAGTAAAGAGTCACTATTTCGGGGTGATCCAGAGGGAGCGGTACCGATGGACAGCTCAGGGTCCAAGGTTAGTATGTTCCAAAAATTGACTTGATCTGTCCTTGAGACCCTGAGCTGGAAACGTCTCAAGGGATAGTCTGTATAATAGCCAAGTTAACGTTCCAGAGCCTCGGCTGGGTAAACCGTGGATCTAAGGATGGGTAATAAAACCAGGTTTCCAAAATGAGCTCCTTCTCCATAATCACCACCACAAATACAGTATAACCCCAAAACAGCAAAGTGATAGGGCAACAGACGTCTGTAGTGACTTAGTTCCAAACTTTGGCATTGCTTCTCTTCCTAGCCGTCGAACAGTTCCATGGATTTACACCTAGATCCGGGTTTGGCAAATGGAGCCTTCACCATAGCCAGCTAGTCCATGGAAGTCTGGTTAGGGCAGACCAGACTGGATTTTCTGGTCACCCTGTGCCCCCAATGAGAACAGGATGACTTAGATATAAGAGGTGACTGGGCAGGGGTGGAGTCTCTCCATGAATCCGTCGAAAACTCAAACCTAGCCCCATGTGTTTTCACCCTAAGGGGGTCACCTTGACAGCTAATACACAATAAAACCCTGTTTTCCTCAATCTTACTCTAAAATGATTTTAAAAGTTGGCAAAGTAGAATCTACATGTAGCATTTTCCTTAACCAATTAAGCCTTTGGGGCAAATTAAGAATTATGTTCTTACTCTGAACAAAGAATGTGTTCATTTTTGCAAAAAAAGGCACTAGACAAGTTTAGGGCAGAACCATGTTTTTCTCCATCTGAAATAAATGGTAATCCCTGCCATTTAGCTGGCAATCATGTACTGAGAAAAAGATTAAGGGCTTGAATGATTGTGTCTTCATATGTGTGTTTATGTAAGCGAGGAGAGCGCAATTCAAATGCAAACTAGTTTACAAGCTACACCAGACAGATACGATGCACTATTCATTTCAACATCATGCTTTTTAGAGGCAATTTCAGAATGTCATTCTCTGCCTTCTTGTAGTCATTTGTTCTTTATTAATGTTATAACATTGTATGAGTTTTTAAAGTGAAAGGCCAACCTAACAGCAGTATTAACATTTGGGACATTCTGATAATCCCAATGTAAAGCTGTCATCCTTTTGCCTGAAGAATTTGCCTAAGCAGTTCTTTTGCAGAATAATGCATGTACTGCTTATGCATTCCGGGTCTCATACGAATCCTCTGCAACTGATGTATTTCTTCAGCAAAGAAGGGTCCTGCCAACCCCATTGTGATAGCTTGCTGGGCATGCTCAGGTTAGAGCCCAGTGGCTGGCTTGGCCTGGCCCATGGGGAGAGTACCTGTGTAGGTGGCCTATGGTGGCTCCCTTGGGAGCTGAGCTGGTGAGGGCTACATCCCCAGGTTCTCTCCTACCTTACCAAGCAGGTACACAAAGGAAAGGTCATTGCCTAGAGCCGTAGAGAGACCTTAGGGCCTGCCTTGCTTTTTACCCAACAATTATGTTCTCTGTAGTGACCTTAGAACAACTTTGTTATATCGGTTAGGACAATTTACTGGTTAACTGTTTGCTTTTCACACAACAATTATCCTCATTGTGACCATAAAGCAACCCTAATGGGTTAAATGTTGGGCGGTTCTGCCGTATAACCTTTTGCAGATGGCAATGATGTAGATCAGGGATCTCCAAACTCGGCCCTCCAGCTGCTGCAGGACTACTTCTCCCATAATGCTCCTTCAGCTAAGGGGCTGGCTGAGGAGTATGGGAGATGTAGTCCTGCAGCAGCTGGAGGACCAAGTTTGGAGATCCCTGATGTAGTTAAGTAGCTTGAGGGACCTGCATCCTGTGCCATTTTCTTTAATAGAAGCAGTTTTATATTAAATTAAAAATGTACAAAATTTCTTAATATTAAAAGTTAACTTTAGGCTGCTAGTAAGTCATTTTTTAATGCTGGCATGTCTACTGTATTATCAGTGCATTAGTGTATCTTAATAACAACTCATTGACCAGACGGAGGTTCTTACATCATTATGTAAGAGGACTTTGAACGGGTAGGGCTGCAGTTACTTCTATCAATGGCAGGAAAACAGGAGACATATATTTCATGTCTACAATAAATGTCTTAAAAACATTTTAAAATAGGCCACAGAAACTGTCGGAAAGAGAAAAACACAAGTTCAGTAATTAAACTGAAACTACAAAACTATCACCTACCCTTTGATCTACCTGTCAGTCTTTATTGAACTTTATATTCAATGCGGTCAGACATGGCAACCCCTAACCGATAGCGCTGTTCCTGTAGGCATACAGAACAAATAGGAGGTAGGAAATAATTAACAGTTTCTTGGCTTGACAAAGACTCATTCAAGTCTGCTGGGAACATTGAGATGTGTACCGTAATGAAGGTGCCATAAACCAAGGAACAGCAGTCAAAGGATGTAGAGATTAAAGAAACGATCAATTCTAAAATTACTACAAAATATAACGGGCAAATTCATAAAATCGATAGCCAGCTGTGTTATATTGGCATTTCCCATTAAAAAATGCTTAGAATATAGAACTCTATCTTCAAACTTATACTTCATAAAGCCACTGAACGTGACACCTCGTAGAAAAATGATGCCCCTTCCAATTTTGCTTTAGTGACGTCAGTGTATAGCAAAACACATGAATGAGGGCATTTAGCCATCTAACTTTAAGTATAACTTCTCTTAAAGATATATTACAAGTGATAATAAATAAAATAGAAATAATATTTTTTTCTAGATCTTGTCTGTGTGGGAGCTGTAGCCCCTCTTTCATTTTTTTCTTATCTTTCCTTTCATTCTTTCCTTATTTTCTGGGGCACCCTCATCACAGCAATTGTATTTTCTGCTACCTTAGACTGAGTGAGAGTAAGATATTGTCAAACTGTCTAATTAGTTTTGAAAACAGGATTTGTAGAAATAATCAGTAGACTGGAAATGGTTTCGTAGATTGTCTTGTACATAATAAACAGAAGCCCTCCATATTAATCTTGATATTTGCAGGGTGTTTTGGGGGGTGGAATGGTTATATGTCCTTTAAGCAAAGTTCAGCAAACACCACAAATGTTCAATATAATCTGCAGATGAGAAGAGAAAACCTCTTCATAAATGATTTGATTTTTAAAAAAATGCAGTTTTTCTACATACATTGAAATACCATTTTAACACCTGAATGGGATTTAAATGCTTTCAAAGATGATTGTGGAATGTAAATCATTTCAAATATCTGGCCTTTGGCTGGTAACTACCGGTAACTACCGGTCACTTGCATCGTGGCAGCTGATTAAAGTCAATTCTTTATTGTCGGTATTGTCATTGTTTAAACAAAAAAAAATTTTCATAACAAATTATAACAAATCTGTTGTACAAACCCAGCCCCCTCTATGTATCAATTATTATATGAAAAAATAATTTTCTAGATATATCAAATAAACACAGCAAAAGGAACGTTCACATCTTCCATACTCAGATTTAGATTAGTCACATATGTCCTAATATATCAACAGTTGAGTTAGCCACGGTTAATATGCCAAAAGGCTCAGGGTCAGCTTGTAAGTACACCAGGTATGGTTATTGTTTGTGTAATGGGATCTAAAATATATATATATGTAGAAATTTAAACCAGATGCTAGCAAGAGCCAGGTTCATCATACATGAGAAAGCCAATAAACTAGTGATTTGCATATATTAGTGACAGTTATTATATTGCATACAACATTTAACTGACTGTTTTGCAATAAGGATTCACATGTTCCTAAACCTCCCTGCTTTCTGATACTTTAAGCGTACCCCCAACATTTCAGCTGACCCAAAAGGTTTGGGGTGTGTCCTGAGGTAGGAAGGATGGAGATGGAGGCTAGGCCAGACGTGGGCCTTTTTTGCCTTACCTAATAGAGGCTTTTGCTGCAACAAAACCACCCTCTGTTTTCTTTACGGTGGGGTAGCTCAGCAGGTCAGCGCCCCAAAGGTGGGACTTTCCCTTAGAAAATGGGATGTTTTTGAAGGTATGGATTTAAGGCAGGAAATGAATTACTACTAGTACATTTTCCAAACATACATGCAACGTTTGGAAACAGGAGAACTCTTTCACGCTGAATGAATGGCTACCAGGGCCGGGCCGACAATGGAGCTGAGTGGGGCAACTGCTCCAGGCGGCACTTTTGAAGGGGTGGCACATTGCCGCCCCAAGCCCTTTTTATTTTTTTTAAGCGGAAGAGAGAGAGAGGGGGGGGGCGCTGAGTGGTTTTGAGTGGTAGTGACATGCTTTGTTTTGTTTTATTTTACAGGAGTTTATTTAATGAGAAGGATCTGGACAAAACTTTTATTGCTAAATCCATCAACTTTGAAACGGTCATCCATAGCCCATCACCAGCATGTACAGTGCAAGAACCTAAACTGAGAATCAAGAGCAGGTAAGAATGAAGGGTAACACGTGAAGGGTGGATGTGTTATTATTACATTTTATTTATGGAGTGCCAACAGATTCTGTAGCGTTGGAATGAGGGGAGAAAACCAAAATTAACAATAACTTTAAAATTAGCAATATATTAGAAAATATATTGAGTTAATTAGTCCATTGTTGCGCTGTGGGAATTTTGAATGCTGCCTTAACCCCTTCGTGACAATGGCTGATTTTATTTTTTGTACCCTTCGTGACAATGGCTGTTCTTTAGCTGCAATTTTCTTCTGATTTAATGAACCCACACAAGTTATATATTCTTTAGATACCATTATTTTGGTCATTTTAAATAAGTTAAGATAAAAAGTATAAAATATGGTTAAATATTGAATTTTACTTGAAAAATCTTTTACTCATGTACAAAAGCTAATGAAAAAAACTGCTAAATAGATTCTACTATTTGTTCTAAGTTTGGAAATACCCAATGTTTTTATTTTTTTATTTTTGCACGTAGGGTAATAAATACAAGAGCATATTGCTATTTCAAAACCATTTTTTTCCAGATATGGTCATACTGCCCACATGTTCTATTTGGGACATCTTTTAGGCTGGCCACTTCAATTTACTCCATCAATATATATTTGAAAACAAGACACGCCTGGGTATTTGAAATGGCAGTATTCTAACTCTTTCCATGCAGTAATTCTTTTTGACACACATCCTACTTCAGGTATGAATTTATAGCTCCTGGTATATGTTACTGTCACACAACCCCCCAATATGCGTTCAGCAACATTGAGTACATTGATTCATACATGGTCTTGTCAAGTTATTTGGGAGGTAAAATGCAAAAGTCTGGCCCGACTTTAAGGCAAAATTGTGTTCTTCCATCTTCCATTTACATGCAAAACAGGATATATACACAAGGGTCTCTCAAAACAGCTGACAGGAGGACCCCAGGATTTTATATTACCCACTGAGTAGAGAGTTAACAGAAAATGTCTAAAGTTTCCATACCAAGAAAATCCTCTAATTTTTACTGTATATAGGAAGGAATTCATTGCCTGCCCAAATATTTCACACACTGTATAGAACAAACTGTCAGAGTATATATTTCTTATAGTGGATGAAGCACATACCTCTTACTTTGTTTTATTTGAGGGACATACTTGTTACAATTAGCAGGCACGTACAGCTATGGATGTCTAAAATGCAATACAGCTGCCATAACATAGATACTTATGTTATAATAACACTGGCCACCAAAAGCAAACACTAGTAATGCGCTCTTCCAATTATTTTTGGCATCTTTCCTAAAAGATATTGATCTTTCATTTACTGACGTCAAAGTAGAAGCTATTGATCCCATTTGTGAGAAACATAAAACTAAGTAATATGGTTGAAAAGAAACATGTTTGGTCAATGTGTTAGAACTATTTAGGTGTTTTAAGATAGGACACCCTTATCTGCTGTTTGGATTTAGATTTGGGACGAACTTGTTGTAGTGTTATCTCGGCCATGCTAGATCTTGGCCAATTAAGTAAGCAGATGAGCCAACCTACAGTATGCATAATCTGCAGGGATTTCTTCAAGTAGATCCTGGTCTAATAAGCTATTAATGTAAAAGAATCTGGAGGAGCAGTAGCATACCTAGTGGGGGGCGGTCCGCCCTGGGTGCCGCTCGTCAGGGGGGTGCCACGGGCTAGGGTGACCACATGTCCCGGATCCCCGGTAGCCTCATCACTTTTTTTACACGGAGGAGAGAGGGGTGCCTAGCAACCCCTCTAACTCCGTTGCGGTGCCGGCATGTCATGATGTCATGATGTCATATTTCGGCGCTCAGCATGACATACCGGCACTGCGACGGAGTTTGAGGTGCGGCATAGCAGGAAGCAGCAGCAGAGCAGGAAGCAGTGGCAGAACAAGAATCAGCAGCAGAGTAGGAAGCAGCAGCAGAGCAGGAAGACGGTGGAAAGTACAAAACCTTTAACTACAAAGGGGGAGAGGGTAGATAGTGAGAAGG
>VKOC01006085.1:0-10082 GCA_009364415.1 Spea multiplicata
TATACACAGAGAGGGGGGGTAGATCTGGGTGTTATACACAGAGAGGGGGGGTAGATCTGGGTGTTATACACAGAGAGGGGGGGTAGATCTGGGTGTTATACACAGAGAGGGGGGGTAGATCTGGGTGTTATACACAGAGAGGGGGGGTAGATCTGGGTGTTATACACAGAGAGGGGGTAGATGCTGGGTGTTATACACAGAGAGGGGTAGACTGGGTGTTTATTACACAAGAGGGGGTAAGAATCTGGGTGGTTATACAACCAGAGAGGCGGGGTAGATCTGTGTATACACAGAGAAAGGGGGGTAGATCTGGGTGTAGTACACAGAGGAGGGGAGATCTGGTGTTTATCACAGAGAGGGGGGGATCTGGGTGTTTATACACGAACTCTTACCCCAGGAGTTGCAATCTAAAGCATGAGCCTGCTCCGGAAGACCGGGTCTCCATCCCCCCAGCTCGCCTCTAATGTTTACTCCTGTCACACGAGCTGTCCCGTTTTGGACACTGTTCATCGATCCGCCCCCCCCCCCATGAGGCTTTGATGAGAACCCAACAGGTGTTTTGCCCCCGAGAGCCCAGGCCCACTCACAGCACCCTCACTCACACACTTGCAGCGCCTTCACTCACCCTCCGCACACACTCACAGCGCCCTCACTCACCCTCCGCACACACACACTCACAGTGCCCTCACTCACCCTCCGCACACTCTCACAGCGCCCTCATTTACCCTCCGCACACACTCACAGCGCCCTCACTTACCCCCGCATAAACTCACAACGCCCATGGCCCCTCTCTCCCCAAACACCTTTATAAAACTACCACTCTAGAACGCCCGGGGTAACCAAGTGCCAGTGTGAGCGCACACTCACTCACCGCACTTATCCTCCGCAGACACTCACCGTCCTGAGGAACTGGATCTCGTCCTCACTCTCTCCTGCTTCAGCCATGGCTGGGGGTCTCGGCAGACAACGTCTCCCCGGGGTCTCCTGGCACTAAATCCGTTGGTATTGAGGGGGGAGAGAGAGCGGCTGCTGCCCCCCGAGCTCCGTGCAGAACGATGACACAGAGAGCCTGTCCCCTCCGCTCCCCACCTCCGCTCACTGATTGGAGGGAGCGCTCCTACGGCCAAAATACCCACAGAGGGGCAGGAGAGTGGGAGGAGGGCAGGGAAAATAAGTGGGGGCAACAGCAAAGAGGAGGGGGCACGGGAATAAAATGGGAGAGGGCAGATTGAGAAAGGGGGCAAAAGATTGATTTCCAAAAAACTGCCCCCATCCAGTGGATCAAAAAACGGGGGGGGGGGCTTCGTTCCAGATTATGAATCTCTGAAATTTATCAGGGGCGTACTCTACCCAGGGGGGGGCGCGGGGCAAATGGCAGGGCACTTACAGCTCAATACACCCGCCTTAAAACGTCTGGGGCAAATTTCTAAATGCGGAGCAGTCACCATGGAAACCAACGGGATGATCACTACCAAGTTCAGGACTTTTAATCAGAACCACTTTAGTAAATATGATTGGACGCCGGAGCTCTCAGGGTTTTTGCCCCAGTCTCAGGGTGACGGGGCAGATCCTCGGGTCACGCAGTCTCCTTCCTATTCTCCCCCCGCTGGGGTTTTATATAAGACGCCCGGTCAGTGTTTTTGCCCCCAGTATGTGATGAGTGATCTCCCTGCTTGAATGCAGGTGACTCCGTTAAATGTATCTTTAAATAACGACAAGTGATGGTTTCCATGGCAACTGGTATTACAGCCATTTGGGTGACACATCTGGCGAATCACTGCATAGAATCACCCCCCCCCGGCCATTAAAGGGTTAATATTTCCAGCGTCTTGGGGGGCCACTCATTTAGACAGTTCCCCAGTATGAATATGATCCAGTGTGTAGCCCCGCCCACTTCCAGTATGAGAACCCGAGGATTACTGGAGAGCATCAGGAACGCTCCAAAATATTAACGGGGCGGACAGCGGGGGCAACTTTAGCCCGCTTAATTTATAAAGCCGTTTCTATACACATTACGGGGTTTTTAGGGCTGTAGAACCCTGCGATCCCCTCATACCCAGCAAACATTCTGACCTCCTAGAAACAAGAGGAGAGAGTGAGAGTGAGAGTGAGAGTGTGAGAGTGAGAGTGAGAGTGTGAGAGTGAGAGAGAGAGAGAGACTCTGCCGGTGCCCCAGGCCCTGTATCATCCACTCCGGGCCGCTGTATATGAGATATTAACAAGCTGCGTAGAGCCCCAGCGCCCCCTACAGGCGGGGGAGGGAGTCAAAACATTCAGAATAAATATTTTCCCCTAAATGACTCTTTTTATGCTTCCTGTTGAAGACCCCCCAGGGATCTTTTGGTTTAGAGCCCCTTCTGCCCCAACCCCCCCTCGTCCAGGATTATCTGCCTCACAAAGAGGAGCGATCGGGGCAGAAAATGAAACCACTTACCCCAAAGCGTACACCCCGCGGCTTCACACGCAGAACACACCCGGCAGAGTCCCGCCTCTGGGTGCGCTATCCAATCAGGACGCAGAGCACAGGAAGGATCCAGTCACCAGGATCACATAAGATTTTTTAGAAATTATTTATTGTTAATCACATTATTAATAATTACGACAGATTTGGCAGAGTAAGAGTTAAAAAAAACAAAAGAAAAGTCAATATTCTAGCAAAATTCAGGGAGAATAACCGCCAAATATCACCCCCCCCCTCGCAGGGTCCGCAAACAACCCCCCCACCATGGGAGTTTATTAAAAGACATAGAAAGAGACATTTTTATCAGGGAGCACGGCTTAAAAAACATAAAAAAAACAACGTTATTATAATACAGAGCGGCCCGTTAAGTAGATGAGTGCCTGATTGGGGGGGTACTATCTCTAGTGTTTAGTACTCGCAGGTGACGGAGGGTGACATTGCTTCAACCACTGGTAAGGATGGGGGGGCTAAATAACAGACACCCCCCCCCCTTTAGTAGAAACGTCCCACGTGGCCCGGTTACTGCCACGTTCACCAGACCCCCGTATTATAAACCCAAAGAGCCCCCCAGGAGTTCTAACTTGGCTCCAAACAGAGGGCAGTTTTGGGAGACTCCGGGCCCCGGTTGGTCGCCCCCTACCTGCCGGAACAACAAGCAGTCGGTCGGCGGACTGAGGCCGAGCTCCATGGGAAGGTCTGCGGTGTCTGCCGGCCCCTCGCACAGCGCCGGCCCCTCGCACAGCGCCGGCCCCTCCGGACTCTGGTGACCCGCCCCGCTCAGGGTGATATTTTTGCGGCTGACGAACACTCGCCGGTTTCTGTCACTTAGCGTTTTGGGGTCTTTTCCCCCCGGTTCCGGAGTTTTCCGCCCGTCCGTTTCCTCCGTTAGGCCGATCCCGCTCTCGTGGCTCAGGGACCGGCCGAATCGCCGAGCCCCCTGCCGCCGGATCGTGTGGGGGGCCGGCTGTTTAGAGTCCTTTTGCGGAGGATCCTCGGTGGGCGCTCGAGATGCCCAGGGAAAGCTGAGCACCAGTTTGCGCACGCTCCGGTACTGCGCCATGTGGCCCCCGCTTCTGCCGAAATGTGGGGGGCTGCGGGGCAGCGAGGACAACGACAACTGACTGTGGATGGAGAAGACCTGAGTGGGCGAAGTCAGGGGGCACATTTCACAGACGTCTACCTCCTCAGGGGTCTCCTCCCGGCTGCCCCCTTCTGCCCCGTACTCTGCGCTGGTGGAGCCGGCGGCATCCTCGTAGAGCGGACACTCATCGGCCCCGGCACACTCCCCCACGTTCTCCGGCATACTCAGCGAGCGGCGCATGGACCGGCACGTCCTCCCGCGGGGCAACTCCGGCTCCACGCTCACCCTCTCCAGGGACTTCCACGAGGCAGCAGAAAGCAAGGAGGAGCGAGAAGAGGACAAGTCAGCACACGAGGGGTTAACTAAAGAGAAAACAGAACGATCATCAGATATCTGTCTGACCAGTCCTGATAATACATTACATACAGCCCCGCCGCTGTCTGACCAGTCCTGATAATAACATTACATACAGACCCGCCGCTGTCTGACCAGTCCTGATAACGCAACATCCCCTACATTACCATACACGACCCGCCACTGTCTGACCAGTCCTGATAATACATTACATACAGACCCGCCGCTGTCTGACCAGTCCTGATAATACATTACATACAGACCCGCCGCTGTCTGACCAGTCCTGATAGCGCAGATACATTATTACCGCGGTTTGCCGGCTTCACAGACAGGGCTGCGACCCGAAGTTCTCTGCCGTTGAAGATCGGTCCTTCTAGAGCCTCGGCCACGATTCTCTTCATCAGATTCCAGCCGCTTTCTTCTGGATTTTTCCCTTCCGGGGTCTGCAGGAGAGACAGAAGACCCTGAAGTGCTTATTGGGGCATCTGACAGACAGAAGGGGCAATTACCACCCCTCAGCTAAGAAACAGCGGCCGGGGGGTTAATCCACGGAAGACTCTCGAATATAAGACAAGACCACGGACCGGGGGTCTGAAGGCTGGGGGGGGGGTAACTACGGTAACCCACCGCTCACCGGGTGTTTGGCCGGACGCGACCTCTGGAACAGGCGCAGGGAATGGCGGATCTTCTCCCTTCTCTCCAGATGGGCCGGAGACAGAGATACCTGGCTGGTCCTTCGGGACAGAGAATTCCACGTTAGACGGTCATGGCTGGAGGGGCCACGGCGGGTGATCCGAGGGGCCACGGCAAATGATCCGAGGGGCCGAACCTCACCTCTGGGCCCTCTTGCCCTCCTTCCTCTTGGTCCTAGCTCGTGGCCCTTTGAGTGGAGGCTCAGGGGTCAGCGGAGCCTCCAGTGGCACGGCCGTCAGCTCCAGGAAAGTGCCAGAACTGGGGGGGAACTCCAGGAAAACATCCCCTCCGATCACATTATCTGCAGAGGACGATAAAGAGACCCCCCCGATGTTTCTGCCCCCTTCGGAAGATCCACGGAAGTGAATACGACCGGCCATTACCCACCTCTCAGGGGGGACGCAGGGTCCGGTACCGGCCGTGGATCCGCGCCTGGCGGGTCGTCATCCGGAACGGCCAGCAAAGATTTCCTGGAAAACGGACCAGACATGGAGGGTGACGAGTGGAGCGGGGCAAAGGGGGGGGTGACGAGTGGAGCGGGGCAAAAGGGGGGGGGGTGACGAGCGGAGCCGGGCAAAAGGGGGGGGCGGTGACGAGGAGCCGGGCAAAAGGGGGGGTGACGAGCGGAGCCGGTACCGTTCTTAGCCATGCACGGCTCGCCGCACGCCGAGTCCTCAGACGCCTTGCGCTTGGCTTGCCCCCGGGGGTTGTTCCGTCTCATCTACCAGAGCAGAAAATGGGGAAAAATTAAGGGGGGGGGGGGTTACCTCCCACTGAGCGACACGGGGGGGGCTGTTAACGTGGCGTCTCTTACCAGGGGGGGCTCGCTCCGGGGTGGCACTGGAAGAAGTCAGTCCGGATTTCAGTTTGCTGAGCGCCTCGTTAACAAGCCCTTGGGAGGGAGGGGGTTAAAACGATTATTATATGTATTACATGTATTATATGTAGACGGCGCCGTCTCTTACCGCCCATGCTGCGCCGCCGCCTCCTGCGAGTCACTCCTTCCTTGGGGGTCTCCACCTCGCCCCCCGCAGCATCCGGGCACAAAGACGACATCTTCTCCGAAATAAACGCCGGGGTCCGTCCTACCGACACATTAAATACATACCGCCATTATCACGCAACCGCGTGCCCCGCCCACTGCGGGGTGACAGAGGGGAGATACGGGACGCAGAGTCTGCCCCGCCCAATGCGGGGTGACAGAGGGGAGATACGGGACGCAGTCTGCCCCGCCCACTGCGTGGTGACAGAGGGGAGATACGGGACGCAGTCTGCCCCGCCCACTGCGGGGTGACAGAGGGGAGCTACGGGACGCAGAGTCTGCCCCGCCCACTGCGTGGTGACAGAGGGGAGCTACGGGACGCAGAGTATGCCCCGCCCACTGCGGGGTGACAGAGGGGAGCTACGGGACGCAGAGTCTGCCCCGCCCACTGCGGGGTGACAGAGGGGAGATAGGGGACGCAGAGTCTGCCCCGCCCACGCGGAGTGTGTCCTGTGACCCATTGCGCTGGCGTGTTTAACCCGTTGCTGACCTATGCCCTCCGCGTGCTCGATCAGAGTCTGCATCACAGACGCCTGCAACTGGAGCTGCCGCTCCGCACCGATTGTCAGCTTCTCGCCCAAGCCGTGGTTGGAGAACAGATTTGGAGCCAAAACCAGAGCCAAGTTCCCAGAATCCATCCTGTTCTCGAAGCTCCTACAATCCGAAAAGACAAATTAATGCCTCTGCCAAGCGGGGCAAATACCCCGTCCTGCCCCGCCGCGCTCTAATCCCAAACCCCCCGTCCAATCGCGTCGCTACCTCGATGCCACGTCCTGCAGGAAGGTGCAGAGGTAGCGCAGGGTGGTCCCGTGGACGGCGGGCAGCAGACACGTCACCAGGGTGCTGGCAGACCCCTTCTGCCCCTCGGCCACGCACTCCTGGATCTGGCAGAGGGGGTCCTGCAGCTCCGGGGGGATGAGGGGCTGAGGAAGCTCTCGGAAGAACTGCTTGAGGAGACAGGCCACGTCGCCAGGGTGGGCCGACTCCAAGCGGCCCTCGCCGGACTCCAGCTGAGCCTGTAGGGTGAAACGGGACTTCATACCAAAATTCGGGTCACATGGCAATGTGATAGAGAGGTGAAGGGTTAACAAAATTCACCACTAACCGTGCAATATCTGCCCCCCATATTACCCCATTGGGGGGGCACCGAGTTCTACTCACAGCTAATAGCCCAGAATCACCGGACCCCTCGCAGATAAAAAACATCCCAACGGATCTAGAACCTAAAATCTACCCCGATCCGGAACATTCCCTGCGTTCCGGGCTGCGCTTCATTACTGCCCCTTTAAGACAAGAAGGGGAGGACTGAGGGGTCGCGGTGGGGTTTCCGTGACGACGCCGGGGTTTCTCAAACATCCTCCTCCCCGCCCGCTGCGGTCTCTCGGCTTCCTCTCGGGCTCTTGCCACACACCGGCAGCTGTCTCTTACGCAACCCCGACACACGCGTGACCGGCACAGGGGCCACGGAGCCACCAGCACACCCCCCCCCCCAATTACTGTGATGGGGCATCAGGGGGCAAATGCGGAATCAGCCCCGATATCGCGTATCCTGTCACAGCATCTGCCCCATTACCCAATGCAAAGTCTGCGGGGCCCCTCATACCACAGACCCCCCCTTCCTGGGGTCAATCCAGCCAGGGATACCCCCAGGCTCTGCCCTCGGGTGAGGGGGGTATTAACCCTTTGCCTTCATCATCTGAAAGGGGCAAATAAAAAACCATTTAACATAAACTGTAGGGGTAACGGGGTATAAACCCGCGTGATGTAATTGCCCCTCGCCCTCCCTTATTACCCCGAGGAAAGCGATACCTTCAGAGCTTTGATCCGAATGACGGAGCCGGATTTCCGGAAGAGACCTTCGGTGCGGAGATGGCTCCGGAGAAACTGGCAAATGTCTACCACCAACCTGCGGGGAGCCGGACCGGGTTACACAGCAAAATGACTCCGGACACCAAGCGGCACCCGGGCCGGAGGCACTTAGTCCTCCCCGGGCATGTGCCGCGTCTCGGAATATACACGTTCCTGCTGCAAAGAGCCGTATGTCTATCCCAGGCCCTCACTGTATTACCTTCTACCACCTCTGCTGGGAGGCTGTCCCACTTATCCACCCCCCAGTAATGTATTTAAATCTTCCTTCAATTTCATCTGAGCCTCTAGTGTTAGATTCCCGTCTCTTTTACAAAAAATGCAGAATCTGAACCCAAAAATATACATTTTCTTTAATGATCTTTTTTTATATTATATGATGATGTAATAATCCGGCCGTGGGGGCCGCGCTAATAAAGAATATTCAAGGAAAGAAACTTCATTTTTAATCAAAATTCGTCAATTTAATAAAACCAAAAAAACTCCAACCCCGCCTTGGCCTCATAATAACCCCCAATCTGCACGCCCGGGAAAACAGCAATTCTTACAGCAGCCGCCCAACTGTTATTAATGTTACTAAGAGGGTGGTAGTTTAGTGGAGCAGCCTCCTGGCAGAGGTGGTAGAGGGTAATACAGCGAGTGTATTAAACATGCATGGGATAGACGGCTCCTGAATCTAAGACGAGACCAACGACTGATTAAGGTTTGAGTCGTTACAGCAGGAGAAACGGACGACTAGACGGGGGCCGCTGGGGGCCGATGTGCTGGCGGGTTTTGCATAACTCCTCCCTGAAACCATTAAGAATGAATGTTTTGGGGCTTATAATGTTACCCCCCAGGGAGAGCCAAATACCCCCCGGCCCGCAACTCACTGTGGGACACCACCCTCCTTGCTGTTGACCGGGAGGGACTGTAACGGGACCCCAAACAGCCCGTCGGGGGGCATCTTCTTCTAGAAGGAAAAACAAACCCAGTGAGCGGAACGTCCCTCGATACACAACCCCCCCCCCCAAACCCAAACCCCGGAACCCACCTGAGCGTCCAGACTGAGGGACTTTTTCAAAGGCCGGATCTTAATGCCCAAGGACTTCAGATACTGGATTATGAGGACGGAGGGGCCCGTGGCCCCCATGGCTCCTTTAGTGATCATTTAATGAGACTCCAGCGCGGACGGCTCTTCTCTGCAATAAACACAACCCCAATATCAAGACGGAACCCAACCCCCATCAGCCCTGGGGGGGACACGGAACCCAACCCCATCAGCCCGGAGGGGGGGAACAAGACAGGAACGCAAACCCCACACTGCCCTGCAGTCCGGGGGGGACACGGAAACCAACCCCATCGTCGGTGGGACGACGGAAACCGCAACGCGTGCCCCATCAGCCCTGGGGGGGGACACAGGAACCAACCACCAGGTCAGCCGCGGAAGGGGGGGGACAGGGAACCCACCCCATAGCCCTAGGGGGGTGGGACACTAGAACCCTGAACCCGTCAGCGACCGGGGACAGTCGGAACCCACCCCGGTCAGCGCCGGGGGGGACACTAAGAACCCAACCTCCCATCAGCCCGGAGGGGTATACAAACTTCCAACCGGCCGCATCAGCGCCGGGGGTGGACAACGGAACCCAACCCCCAACAGCCCGGGGGGCACCAGGCGGAACCCACCCCCATCAGCCCGAGAAGGGGGGACACGGATAGGCCCAACCCCATTCTAGCCCGGAGGGGGGGCACGGAACCACAACCGCCATGCCAGAACCCGGAGGGGGGGGCACGGAACCCAGGATCCCGATCAGCCCGGGACGGGGGGACGACGGAAACAACCCAACCCCATCAGCCCGGGGGGGGGACACGGAACCCAACCCCGTCAGCCCGGGGGGGGGACACGGAACCCAACCCCGTCAGCCCGGGGGGGACACGGAACCCAACCCCGTCAGCCTGGGGAGACCCAGCTAAACCGCACACCAATCCCCAACACAGACCCCCAAAACACCCTCACACAACAAAACACTTTGTGCAAACTGCCCCCCGACCCAGAGTGCCACGAGAATGTCTGCCTCTGCCTGGGGATAGGAGGTCCGGGGCGACTCCCCTTAACCGGCCCCCGTCACCCCACCTAAAGCCAGCAGCCCGGCTCCTTTCCCCAGCAAAGGAGGTAAACGTTTCCAATCAGCCTATTTAATAAAAGGAACTCCCAGACCATACATTGCATCCCCTCCCCCGACCACATTATTCCCGGTACGAGACCCCCGGCCAATGCATCAGGACCCCCACAGCCACAGGACCCCCGCACCGCGGCCAACGATTCTGTCACCTGTGATTTGTCTTCGGGAGGCAGAAGGATCGGCTCTGCTTAATACATTCAATCGCCTGCTACCTGCCCCAAATTATTCCTCCCCGCTGAGCATGCTGGGATCTGCCCCAAGTCAGCAACCCCGGGGGGCAGATGGAAAAACCGGCCCGGATTCCCCCGGACTTCTTCTGTTAATTGGGTTCAGCAATCAGGACCAGCATCATCATCATCATCATCATCATCATCATCATCATCCAGACCCGCCGCTGTCTGACCAGTCCTGATAATACATTAC
>VKOC01006086.1:0-31332 GCA_009364415.1 Spea multiplicata
CCAGAGGAGTAGTCCGCACAGGGCGCCAGAACACCTAAGGCCGGCTCTGGGTTCATAAAACATTCTTTGGGTTTTAAGGGTTTTGTTTCTTATAATGACCAGTAGTTACAAAAAATATTAGCTTGGGACAATTCACTTTAAAAGTGACTTTACCACTATGCAGTCTCTTTTCGCGCTCACTTATCTACTGCCACAAACAATACACATGTGCCCAGCTCCAGCTACTGCTTGTCCCATCCTTCTCTAGAAAAACTCTCAAAAACTGTGCCATCTAGTGTTTGTAGTCAGTATAGGAACATGCTAGGCATCATCTATATCCAAAGAATGCCACCTGGTCTCTGTAAACAAAATCTTAATCCTTTAAGGACAAAGCCCGTACATGTACGGCCTCAAAATGCATTGTTTTCAATGGGTTTAGGGGTCCTTAAGGGGTTAATTATAGGCAGTGTTGCAGGCACATTTTTTAAAAAACCCTATGTCTCTTCTCTTGCTTCTGTGATAATTTTTTTTACAAAAGTTTGTAACTATTTATGTAGACCACTAGGGAGGTACTACATACTTGAGCATTATCAGTGAATATTATGTATGCATGTTATTATCTGAGAGGGTTACGTATCCTTTGTGTATCAGAGGAACAGTCAATATAAAAATCCAGTCAAGCGACGTTAGATCTATGGTAAGCACAAATGAAGGTATGAAATGGAATTGGTTAAAGAAAAATAAAAAGGCAATTATCCAAGACATGTACTTATTACAGTATGAATAGTATATTAAATAGTATAAAATTACTTCTACTCAATCTACAGCTGGTTCTACTACCAAAAAAACACAACTGTATAAAAATTCACATGGCTTAGTCACTGGAGTAAAAGGACAGACAGATCCAGTTAACAGGCAAATTAATTCAAGACAGATGTATTGATAGATTGTTTAGCCAAGTTATCTTGTTTATGCTCCACTTTAAAGGGTGTTAATATCACAGTCTTGTCCCATTTTTGGGTCAATTTGCAGGCACTATCATTCTTTAAGATTTGGAACTCTCTCTCGTTTTCATCCTCACCGTGACTGCCTCTGGTGTTATCTCATTTGACTGCGCCTGTTCTCCAGCACTCCTATTGACGTAAACTGGCAGAGGCAGGTGAATTATGGTAGCCAACCACACGTATGCTAATGGTACATCATTGGTTTAGGATAAACATAACTGGTTTTTGCCACTCGCATTATATTCAATATCTGTTCTACTGAGCATGTACGCTTCATGTTTATAGATTTATAGATTAGATGCCATGGAAAATTGACTTCAATATGGATTTTACATGAAATTAAAGCTAGAAGGGTCCTACAGATACCATGATTGCCAAAAGGATTTATCGTAGAACTCAATCCTATAAATTAAAAATTTACAACATACAGTTTCCAATCTGTATTATTAATATTGGCAGTGCCCCAGACACAGACTTTCACAAAAGGGCAGAGCATTCCCACACATGCAGATGTCCACATGGCTCCACTGCCTTTTGCAGAAAAACTGAGAGGCAAGAATAATGCAGACAGATGTGCGAAGAAAGATATGTAGACGCACTTCACTTTTCACACAACTACTCCAGTACTTCCGCAAAAGGGCTCTGCCTTTTGTCAGCCATTACTAGATAACAGAGCTGATGGCTGAGAAAGAAGTTGGATAAGAAGAAGCAGAGCTGCGGTAAAGGAGGCAGGGACATGAAGGCAATCTCTGGAGACGGTAAGGAGACCTTGACAGGGTGAGAGATGGGGCAAATGAGAGCGAGTGTGAGAGATGGGGCAAATGAGAGCGAGTGTGAGAGAGCGCAAGTCAGAGCTAGTGTGCGAGAGCGCACAAGTCAGAGCGAGAGGAACGAAAGCAAAAACAGTGGTTTTGGGATTGTTTCCCCCCCATAGGGCTGTCTTATATTTAGGCATTTTCTTTTTTTTTTTCTTTCATTAAGATCCAAAGTTTGGGCATCGTCGTATAATAGAGTTTTCAATATTCTCTTTCATAGCAGAAGTCTCATTTAACCTTGGCTACTCAGAAACTGTAATGTAATATGTATACAAGATACATAAAAGAAATAAAGATGCATTGCCAAACACAAAGTTACATTTACCAGGTAAGCCTAAAGACTTTCTCCACAGAAATCCTATAGATTTAGTTTATAAACTAACATTTTTTCTTCAAGTATGATGGCCCACACAGGCAAAATAAAGAACACAGCACTGTTCCATTTTATTCTAGCAAATCTATCATTTTTCATGAACCATTTAAAGTTCTTTTTACATAGCATCTATTTTTGTTTTTTTATAGCTAAAGCAATTCTATCACCTAAAAGAAGACACATTTTTTCTATACAGCAAGTTTATTAAGGAGCACTACTTCCAAAGTTGTTATAATCATGACATCAACCACTGAAAAGTACAACATACCAATATATATAAAAGCTTCCCCTCAGAAAACGGTGGCTGAAAAAGCTTGCATGATGTAATACAATATTAATAATTACATGTCTTTATATTACTGCAAATTCAGGATATCCTTTACAATTATTTAAACATGATTAACACATTCAGGTGATTCTGCCCATCAAAGCTAAAGATAAAATATAAAAAAGTCATATTGTTACAACACTGAAGTGAAACACATAAGAAATGGTAGACATTGAGAAAAGCCCCTCACTCCATAGGGTTTCAAGGCTCCAGAAGAAGGTTCCTCACTAATGGAAAAGCATTTGAGGAGTTGTGGTTTCACCTTCTTGAGTTCACTTGTTGGCCCCATATAAGACATTGTTAAATCAGTGATATTTCTTAAGTCTCCTCACACATTAAATTATGCATTACACAGGGCCAGTTCAGCTCTTCTTGCTGGAGAAGCTGCTTGTGTCGGCCATTTCTAACGGTCAACAATGAAGCATGGGAGCTGAAATCACAACTCTCCTGTAAGGTCTCCTGCCAACACGCCCTTTAGTGAATAAACCCATATGTCTACAGTCTCACCCTTATGCATGTGCATCCTTGGTAAGATAGGAAAGAACCTTTTTGTTGGCATCTCATACTTACTATGCCACTTAACTTGCACGCAGGGTAGTCAACTTTCCCTCTCATTCCATTCAAAACAAAAATGAAAAAGACCCAACATTATGAGAACATTAGAAAATGCCACAAATTACCTTTTTGCCTTGCTAACCAGAACTATCAAGTCAACCATTTGAAGGTGCTTCATGAAGAAACGAAATACAGTTTTGTACATGTAAGCATGTGGAAAGGTGGAGGAGCAGTAAAATGAACAAGGTGGGAAATAAATAAAACATGTAATGTTTACACTGCTTACAAGTCCATGCAAACAATGCCCAAAGTAACTTTATTCTTATATGTATGTCATACTAGACATCTTAACTTTCCCAAAGCTGCTTTCCCTTAGTGTGAGCTTTCCTTATCTTCTCCCCATTTTACCAACTCGCTTCCCCTTTCTACATAGATGACAGTAAGTGCCCAGTACTACCAATACTACTAAATGCCTTACTACACAATGTGGGCCTTGTGATTGACATTCCCCTACACTTTTTATGATGAAATCATGTAATCTACGTGGTTATTTAGGGCTCTGAAAATAATTAATGACTATGCCAATCACATCATCACATGATCACTCTATCATGAATATTGGCTAGATCTTACAAATACACATAACACAAATAAACAGTCTGAAAAATCAATGGAGAAATCTAGAAAACTAGGACAAACTGTGTACCTTATGTCCGATTCTAAAGTACCTAGACTAGGGTACATAGAAACTATCCCACAGTGCATAGTTATATAATGGTTTTAAATCACGCCTTGTAAGAAACGTTATTTCCAAGCTACAGCACAGAATGATGATTTAGTAGCCGAAAGTTAAACCATTACCTTCAGTGCATGCTTTGTCAGCAACTGCAGTATGTTTGGGGCAAAATAAAAGCAGCAACATAAAACAACTGATGACTATACAGATAATATGGAACAAAAGAAAAAACATCTATCTGTTCTTCATAATGCATGAAAATCCATCAGTCCTTTAAAAAAAATGACATTTATTGCCTACTTTACTGTCTCAAAAAATGCTTTCTTCTACTGGAGGCCATGCCTATTACCGGTATAATGTATGCTGAAAAAGCAAACTTTGCTCTGTGTGTTATACCTTTACCTGTCTTTAGTTTACCATAAAAGATATTAGTAAGATACAACAGCACACATTTCCATGTGTCCTCTGAAAAGTGGACCTTAAGGATTTAAGTACTTATCTAATTCTATACCTTACTCTTTAACAACAAAAAAGAAAATGGGAGCAAAATTAAGACAACCAAAACTAGGTGCCCAAAATACATATTTTAGAGACTTGGCTTTTTGTGTTAGTAGACACAGCTTATAGACAGAGACATCTGCTTAGAAAAAGCATAAATACTTCAAATATAGAGATCTTGCAACACCACAAATTCAAAGTAGGTCAATAGAGGGGATCCTCATCATAACCTAATCACAGGAGCAGCAAGATAGGAAAGCTAGATTTGTTTATTGTGACCGTTGATTGGTTGAGGTGCATGCTAACAGCATCCATGTAGGCTTCTAGCTGTTCTATCTATCTCAATAGACAATTACTTTTCAACAGAATAGAATGCTACTTAGAGGCATACTATTTATTTTCATATACCCTTTGCACAGGGTGACTAACAAAAATGTTATTACCCCTTCGTGACAATGGCTTGCTGTTAAGCAGTAGGTTTTTTTTAGTGTACCCACACAAATTATTTTCTGATTTATTTTGAAAAATCTTTCACTCGTCTTCAAAAGCCAACAGAAAACCTGCTAAATAGATAGTGTAGAAGTACCAAATGTTTTTTTGTACGTTCTAGGGCAATCGGTACAAGTAGATTATTTCTATTTCTGAACCATTTTTTTCAAATCTGGTCATTCTGCCACGTGTCCTATTTGGGACATCAATTTACCCTATGAAACCACACACACACATGGTGATTAGTAAGTAACATGTCTCTTGCTCTACTAAGGTATTTCAGCAACATCGTTTGAGATTAGGAGGCGGTCGTCTAAACTCTTTAAAAAAGTGTGAATAACAGCAACACTGTTTAAAGCCATAACATGCCTGGCACATCAATTGTTGTCAATAGTTTAAAAGGTTTCCAAAAATATTGCATGTTTTAGAATGCTTTGTGTTTGTCATGTATGTGTGTTCTATCTTGATCTACTAGACATACACCCTGACACCTTATCATACTACCTCGTGGTAAACAATAGAGTGACTCAATAATAATCATACAAAAGTCTATGGACAGGTTGAACTTCTTTGGAATTGCTATAATAAAAATCGCTCCTATGAAAAAAAAAAAGGAGAAATGTAAATGTGCTACATGTGGCTGTGGATTAATTTATTTTATTCATAATGAGAATGTTTGAGGCAAAATGATTTGAAATAGAACGGGTCTACTTTTGCTATACAATATGCACCAGACCCGCTTCTAGTACACAGAGTTTCCACTGTAGTTTGCAAAATATGATTTTCCATCTATACATGTGTACATTGGCTGCTCAACAAGCACTGGGTGTTTGATTTCCAGCCCGACAATATCTCATTTTGCTTGAGAATACTGATGAACGGTCATATTGTTAACATGTAACAACCCACTGTTAAACCGAATCAATACAGGATCAGTGAATGCAGAGTACACTCGCCAAAAGGGCCCACAGTGCACCAGAACAAGAATTAGTAGATTCTTTGCTACAAAGTAAGGAACCAAGGGCAGACCAAACAAAGATTTCTCTGAAGAGAACAGCAAGGGTTTTTCTTTGTTTGTTTTATTAGCTGTTCATGTCTCTCTTAATGTACTCCATCACTTTTTTGACAGCGCGCTTGAAGCATTTGTTCCACGTTATTACTCCGCACTGATTTTTCTTGACGGCGGTAATAATATTAGTTTATTGGAAGGCATCCATTGCAGGCAGCATTCCTACGGCTTGTGCACAACACAAAACACAAGTTAAACCCCTGTCGACAATTATTATAACATGAGCAAACACTGCCGAATACAGTTTAAAGTGAAGGATGTATGCTGTAAAACAATAAAAACTGTGGGACATGTCTAATGAGGAATAGCATGTAATAGAATGTTGCTATTAAACATGTCTCAATAATGGACCAGGGTGAAATAACATTTTAATAAACATTAACTAGACCTGGTAAACCAAAATGGCTTTAAAACTAAACTCTTTAGGGAGACAAACCCAATTTCATACCGCGATTTAAATCTAGAAACTCGATTGTGTGAAAGTATAACAAACGTCAAGCAACATCCTACTGAACCTGCAATCAAGGGACGTGGAAATTATATATATATATATATATATTTTACCAGAACTCGCCTTAAAGCCACTGAATAGCACTGCCATTTGAAATTAAATACATTTTTATAAGTAATTCATGGAGTTCAAATGTATCCTTTCATACATTGTATGAAAAACATTGTACATAAAAAAATGTTTCCTTTAACATGAATGAATACATTACAATGGTAGAGTCTGAATTTATGCGATGAAAAGCAAGCTAATGAACTCATTTCTACTAATTAATCCAAACATTTCTTGCTTTAATAGTACCAAAAATGCTGGATAAGACTATTACTGGCAATCTGCACACCTACTCAACATATGAAATTAAAGTAACAAAAAAGCTATTTCTTGGCCAGAGACATAAAAAAAAAATCCAAAATTAGGACATTTAGAAAAAGGATGCTTATCTTAGGGCCGTTATAACAATCTGTACACCTTAATGGGAACATTAGAGTTTCCTTTTTTAGTTTCCCCTCAGGAGTGGCTGATTTCACCTGGCATGACAGAAGGGTGAGAAGGAAGACAGAAGCAGACCAGCGAACCATTGAGCCAAATTAACCTACAACACAGTAAAGCTTTGTCTACTATGGTAAGAGTTCCCCTAACACAAAAACAAAATAATAACCTATCATAGAGACAATGACCACGTGTATATGTGCACACTTACAAAAAAGTGCATATAGTCACACATTACTACAATCAGATCTGTTTAAATAATGATTTGGTCATGTTACGATGTCTCTAATCAGCCATAAATCACAGTCTTCTTTCACCATAACTCAACGTACATCTGCTCAACACTTCATGATGGCAAAGTGGATAAAAAAAAAAGTTAGAGGGTTTAGCTACAGTAAGTATATTTGCACGCTCAGGAAAAAAGATTACCAACATGGTCTAGTTTTGGGGACATAACGGGGACAAAAACAAAACAAAACCATTTCCTTTGGAATTCTCCTAGAAAAGGTCAAGCAAAAAAATTACATTTTATACAGACCTAAATAGTGCTATGAAGTTTTACTATGCCAGCAACTTTGCTTTGTTTTAGAGAAAGGCTTACATAATTGTTTGCAACACCTAATTATTTACTCAATGGGCACGTTGGCACTTAGTCAATTACAGTTTATGAAAGATTCTTAGATGGAAGTCAAGTCCCCAAGAATGCTTTAGCAACCACAAGGTATGTGGGTTGATTAATAGAGAATAGAAACTCATTTGCGAACGCTTTTCCAGAAATAATACACATTAATACCAATACAAAGGTCAAGTACAAGAACATATCCTGTTCATTTCAAAACAGACATGCCAGTTCTATAAACACAATAAAGTCAATGCATATATACATATATAGCTCCGCACAAAACCAAGTCCAGCTATTAGAAAGCTGCAATCATAACCTTGAACAATGGCCAGCATTAGATATGCACCATTAGCTCATTTAACACAACATTAACCTTAGGTAGTGGGATGTTTATTGCAATACAGTGTATGCAGGAGAATAGATATACTAAAATAAAAAATAAAAACAACAAATATAAACAAGGGAAAGGGACTTGATAGATACAAAATCACAAGCAGAGCAGAGAAATATAATTATACCAAAATGGAAATTATCTCCCATTGTGCCATAATAAACATTCCATTGTTCATCCTTGAAGAGATACTGTAGCTTAGTGTAGCGGCTACAATAGTTTTCAAACAATGGACACTTCATAATCAGTCTTTACACTGGCACACTTGCAGCACAAATATTATAAGTGTTTTTGCATGTTGTTCATTGCCTTGTTTCATAAAATATTTTTAACATTTGCACTCCTGGTTAACTGTTTAAGCCACCATTTGCTCTGGCATGTATATTTCACAACACTTGGCTCTACTCAGCTCGTCAAGAACACGGGAATGCAAGCCACAGGCAGCCTGGCTCGTATTGTTTTATTATTATTATGTTGGTCCTAGTCCCTCTTTGCAGGGTCCTGGACCCAGCTTAACCCAGGCTCTGCTGGGACTCTATTCTTCTCTCCATGCTTCCAGCAGGTGTCAACATCGACATTCGTCAGAACAGAATTCCTGGTCACCTAGGTTGGGCTTGTGTTTTCTCAATAGCCTGCCAGAACGGAATGCCTGATAACCTGAGCAGGTTAAACCCATCTCCTCAATTAGATGCATGTATGGCTCAGAGAGAGTAAGAGAGAGTGTGTGTGTGGGGAGGGAGTGATTGCATGCTAGGAAGCGTGGAGCGGGGCCAAAGGAAATGCTTGCCTAGGGTCCAATTTTTCAATATTTAACCCCTTAAGGACAATGGGCGGTCCCTAAACCCATTGAAAACAATGCATTTGGAGCCCGTACATGTATGGGCTTTGTCATTAAGGGGTTTAAAAAATGTTTTTGTAACAAAGATTAGCTGCTTTTTTCTATATTTAGTGTATTAAAGTACATTATTTTTCACCAATGTTTCAAGTTATATATTATTGTGCGTGTTTGCAAAAAGAGAGATGAGGAGAAAGTGGGATAGGGGATAGTGAGGAAAGAGGTATCTAATGGGGGAAAATACTATTCCCCCCCCCAGTTTTTAGGGGTTCTAGACCCATGGTTCTGGGTCCCAAATATCTCCCCACCACAACCAACCCCTGACGTATATTATTTTGGGATTAAGGTGCTAATCGGTTCTTAGTTTGTTGCAAACTCAATATGGTCATCCATTGGGTGGTTTTACGTATTGTAAAACAAAACCAGCACCAAAAAGGTTCTCTGCTCCGATACAGAATGTAATCAGTGTGATTTGCAAGAAGGAATGTAACCTACATTTACATTTACCTTTGTATATGTTAAACATACTAGCGATTTCACTACCATAAAAGCAACGCTTAAAATACTTTACCTGAAATACTTTTCCTTCGGCGCATCTGTAAATGAAATGTGTATTCTAAAGAAAATATGTACATTCTAAATAATTTTGGTTTATGGATACACTGCAGGATCAGCTGCAGAAGTTTCACTAGAAATAGATAATTAGCTAAGGTAAATCATTATTCCCGAAAACGAAATCTACAATCCTCCTTACATACGTCATCAAGACATCAAAAACAGGGAGATAATAAAAAGCTACAAATGCACGTTTAAAAGCATTCATGTCATTTATGGTTCTATGAAAGAAAAAACACCACTGGAGGAAAACTCCTGTAAGTTTTTTAACAAAGGAGGATAAACAGCCTACAAAGAATGAGAGAGTTACCACAAGGATAAGTGCCCAAACATGTTTGCCTGAGGACATCATGCAGCTCAATGGTTCTGAAATAGACCATTTAGGAAGACACGGATATAACATATGCACGGAAGCCTTTGTAAAGACAATAAGGAAATGCGTTTCTGGAACAAACACAGGAATGACATTTTTCAGATATATCACCAGTGTACATTTTGAATATTTTTTGCAAGGGAACAAAACAGACTTTCCAGCCCAGTTTCTACGGCTGCTTTATGTATACGATTCCTGTATCTTTTACTAGTCTTTCTAATGACATTTTTCATATGGAGTTTACAAGGGATGTACAACTTTTGGAAAAGACAACCCTAGCAGATAATGAGAGTCAAAACATCCTGTGGCTAGACATCTATAACCTGCTTGAAACCTTATAGCATTTTAAATGACCAAAGAGAAACTTTTGATTTTTTTTATTTAAATGTTGTGTGATTATAGCATGGCTAGGGAAAGGCCTTTATGGAGACTTTGGTGTCCACCAACTAAAGGAAAATGTGTGTTTTAGTTCCTTGACTTCACTATTTATCATGAAGGTCCAAACTCTGACGAGCTTCTGCTGCAAGAGACGCTTAGTTGGCCCTGTACAACGCAACATTAAATAAGTGATATTTCTTCGCTCTTACTTCTATATTACACTACTTTTTGCAGGGGTACCATGTCATTGATGGCTCTTAATGAATATGGAACCCCAGCTCTCCTGACAACTTTACCTTTAGTGAATAAACCTGTTTCTATGTGACTGCGACCCAATGATAGCTCTTTTTTTTGACAAGGTCAAATAAACACTGCATTTGATTTAATTACGAACACTTTTTCCACATTTCTATACACGACTTTGAGGGCTACAGAACACTGATGTTCTCATCCCCAAACACAAGTTCCTAGAAAAGAGGGACATGAGAAGACAGAGTGATTGACATTCCTAAAGTGTCCATATTTAAGAGGGTTGTTTACCCCTCACAGACGATAACATATCTATGGATCTTCAAAGAAGTTTGACAAGAAAATAATCAGTCCTTTTAATACAGTCTAGAGACAGATGTAATAATAATACTGAACACAATCTCATCTTACAATTTTCAGCCTAAATTTGCTCATTCCAACAACCTGCTTCTTCTGGTAACACTCTGTCTGCTTTAATGAATCACACTGACTCAATGCTTTCATGAAATCAAAGTAATTAATCATGCAGAAGAATACAAACTGCAGGCTGAACTTGAAAATGATGAATGGAATAACTTTTAGAAGTAGAGGCAGATCTATTTATGTGATTATTAGTATTATGCTTCTTATGTAGTTGTGACCTTTTAACACACATTATTAAAAGTATAAACAAAGCTTAAATTGTACAAATCTGTTTGGAACATGCATCTGTGTGGTTTACACAGTCAAGAACTTCTTAGTGTTGCATGACTACAGTAAATGGTGCACTCCCATTAGCAAATTGCTGTACCTCATCCCTTACCCATGATCATGCCAAGTCAGCCTGTCACCCTCCCCCACCGCTTTACCTGCACTGCAGCTCTCTCGATGCCGCTCACAGACTTCAGCAGGGGACGCGGCCTCCCTCTGCATTCTCTTGTACTGCACAGAAGCACGTATGGAGCAGAGTCATGTGAGGTCATGTACATTCACATGATTCTGCTGGGTTCTGCTTCCTCCGTGCAGTACAAAAGACCCTCCCACGGGTAAGCAGCAGGGCCCTTGTGATCCAGGTTGCCCTGGCTGCTGATCTCACGCGGGCCGCACCTCGAGGCCGCATGTTGGACGCCCCTGTGCTAGAGACTAATACAGTAAAGGAATTTTAACATGCATGGGATAACCATAAAGCTATACTGAATCTAAGACAAGACCAAGGACTGAATTGGTCTTAAATTGGCAGACTGGATAGGCTGAATGGTCCTTATCTGCCGTCAAATTCTATGTTTCTAAGTAATTAGATCTGTAGCTAAGAAGGAGCTATGATAGTGTAGGCTTGATGTTCCTCAAGCCATAGGTCTCCAGGAACAGTTGCAACCCTTGTAAATCACCCCTGATTTGTCCAACAGTATGTACATGGTGTCCCTTTCTGAAACACAGATTCCTTGGCTCCATTCTCTCCTGCTCCACATAGGAAACAGGGTATAGCTGTATTTGGTTCGAGAAATTATGCCTTTTATTGGACTCTAGCAGTAAAACATATAGCGCCACACAAGCTATTGGCACCTCATAAAATACATGTCTGCCAATGCGAACACGGTTTTCCATTTTTTCATTCTTCAGATGGGATGGAAAACTAGGGAGTGGAGGTCTTAAAATACGTTACAGCATGAATAGAAAGAGACAATAGTTGAGGTGATTAACATGACATGATAATCTGTAGTAAGTGTGGATCAATGAGACTGCGACACAGGATTAGTGGATCCAGGCTCAGTGTGAACAGGATGGAATTACAAAAATTCATAATGAATAATAAAAGCACAATCCTGGTTGAAGCTAGGATTTTTCAAACTTAGAGTTGCATGCCAAATGTGTCTGACTTTGCCCTCACTGTACTGAGCAATGTACGATATAACAGAATTTAAAGCCATATCCGTAAATAAATACAACCAAGGATCAGGTTATGGGCCTCTTTACTAGGCTTGTTTCATGGGCCAAAAGCTACCACTGCAAGCATACAAATATGCTTTTTTAGTAATATAACTGGGTGATTGAGAAAAAAGTTTAAAGAACCTCTCCTAGGGTAGAAGTTATTGATCTACTCCAGTTGCCAATTTTTTGTTGTAGTCAGGTTTTTATATATGTAGGATGAAAATGGTTGTACATGTGAAAACCTATATACCTATAACCTATAAGTCTAGCAAAGGTGCTACTTATCTTTACGACAACACAGAAAAGTATGTAGAGTGATCTAAGCTTTTGAGACCTTGGAGATATCTTCCCGGAAAATGCTTATGGCACTCCAGACCTTTTTCTATGTTGGGGGGGGAGACATCATCTTTGCCTATGTTGGAGGATGAAATCTAGTTGTAGAATAGATCACATCTTTTCTTTTGAGGGAAAAGTCTTGCAGGCCTTTATTTCATCCTCATGGGGGATGTTGGTATATAAGCAGCTTTATGTGATTTGTAATGATGTAAATAGTTGTGATGCACCAATAAAATGGTTTATATTGCAGCAAATGTGTGTATAAATTATTTAGTTTAAAACAGAATATTCTGTTTATGTCTTAAATGATTCACTCTTTAACATAAACCACTGCAAAGAGGGTATGAAGTTATGAAGCTGAGCCAAGTCCCCAGCTATACCTACAAAGATCTGCTTCACCCTCTTATTTGATATATTAAGCCAGATAATGGCCTTTTTTACCAATTTTCTTTGTATTAAAATAGCATTTGTAAAGCAAATGCACAGGCCCGTGTAACTGTCTAAACAGAGGCAGCCCACTCCATGTTAAGGTTGAGTCCCTAAAGACAGACTTTGGAGGTAAGGTGAAATATTATTTTCAAGAAACTGCACTATATTAACTACTACTTATACAGGGCCATGCCAGGATAAATGCCAAATGTTTCAGCTCACAAAACTAGTCTTTAGTGATTAACCCCTTAATTTCCAGTTCCCATTCTGAACTATTCTGTAGACTTTTAATAAATCACATTTAAAATTAATTTTAAAGATTAACATTTGATACAGACCGTGAAGGTCCAAAAACACATATGGACTAGCTAGGGAAGCTGCTAGGGAAGCTCTTAGGGATGCAGCTAATCGATTAGTTGGATGATTTTTTTCAATCAGATTAAATTATTTTAAATAAATGAAAAAATAACAAACAGGATGTCAAAAACAAAACGGCAGAAAAAAAAAAAACTTTGATAAAAATGCATTTCTTGTTTTTATTTCCCAACCTGCCCCCCCCCCAGTATGCAACATCAGAGCCAGGCTTTACCACGTGCCTTCTCCCCAGATATGGCACATACCCCCCAGATATCCCACTCCACCCTCCCCACATACACCTTATACCCCCTTATATGCCTTATACCCCCAGATATGTCATTCCGTCCTCCCCAGATATGCCTTATACCCCCCAGATATCCCATAGTGACCTCATAGATTGACAGACTCGCTCGCAGCTAACTGACACTTTCATAAATAGGGGATTAATCTTCACCGCCCTCAGGATTTAGATTCCCGAGTTTACCCCCCCCTTTACCTCTAATATAAATGAACCTTATAAAATTAATGAAATTAACCCTCAGTCCCCAGCATTACATTAACCCTTAAGACCCCAATAACCATAACTGCCCCTTGGTTAACCCTGAGGATCCCATCACCCATAACTGCCCCAAAATTAACCCTGAAGACCCATTAACCATAACTGCCCCTAAATTAACCCTAAACACCACATCAACATAACTGCCCCTAAATTAACCCTAAACTACCCATTAACCATAACTGCCCCTAAATTAAACCCCACTTCCCCTAACTTTCAGCAGCCCAAACTAATTGTTCCTGGGTTTAAAATGCCAAAAACGAACTGAAAAATGTGTCTGAATAATTTGCACATGTCTAACAATATATAAATGATATATACATACATACATACACACATCCCTTATACTTTCATAGCTGATGACATAAGGGGCTTGTATATATTACCCCAATCCATAATGTTTCCCACCTACATATATTAGTTTTGTTCTGCTATCCTCTAAACAGTCTTCAGTTAATAAGAATGCCTACTTCTACATATCTAATGAAAGTGCATGAGTGTGACTAGAAATGTTTTATTTCTACTATGGATCTATAACAAGAACTAAAACATACAATTTATATACAAAATATATTTAAGTGCATTTTTATGATAAAATGTTTTTTTTAGGACAACTTTGGAGGCCAATTAGTACATAGACTAGTAAATTAAGTAAGTAGATCTATACCATTAACAACCTGCTAGGAACTCTGGTGGCCAGCCTGACGCTGGATACTAAGAAACTAAGTGAACATTTGTGGGTTTTTTTGCAAAACATAACCTTTACAAAAGCTATACTAAAGAAGAACTTCAAAAAGAGGCTTTGATATGCCTCATAATAAATGTTCTGAGGAAGGAAGAAGGGAAAAAAAGGCACCATGATTCACAAAGCAATGTATATTAGGAGCAATCTTGTTTACAAATCTTTTGCCTGTAAACGCAGACAGAGTTTTTTTCTGTAGTCAAGATAATCTTAAAAGCACTGCCAACTATGATGGTTTCTAACATGGGTAATAGAAAATGGAGGCTAGCTCTAATTTTTAATTTCTAGATTGTAAGCTTGTTTATGCAGGACCCTTCTTTGTTTTTGTAAGTTGAATTGTTATCTTATATACTGTGTGTCATGTCCTGTTTCCCCATTGTACAGCACTGCAGATTATGCATAAAACAATAGGTAACAACAACAGCACATCGCTGCAACTCAAAGGGACAGCTGCATTTTGTTGACTGTCAATGTTTTTGGACATAAACCTTGGCTGGCCTACACTGGGGTGGCTGCACACTCCACCTATAGGACAGGGGGTTTTCCATTTCTAGCCAAGGGTAAAAGCACACACCCCTTTTAGCCCCATACAGATTTATCTTGTTCCCACTTGCTATCAATTAGTACTTTTCTCTGAAGAAAGACGGTTTTGTTTTTTCTCACACTATTCCAAAGAGATTTACTTAACAAAATGGCCCCAAAATGTATAATTTCCAAAGCAGGTAAAATAGTAAAGGCGGTCATTCTATCTGCAACGTTTCATAAACTTATATTTCATTTTTCATAGTATTCCGTGACCATTTCAAAGTCCTCTAGATGCAGAAACCCATACATATACACGTTTGAGCAAATGTCAACGTCTCATGTCTACTACATTTTGAGACACTTGCTTTTCTAGTATTTACGATTTATTAAAATGTTGCATACTTCGGGGGGGGGGGATTTAAAAAAAAAAAAGGAAGATTAGTTAAACTGTGTTTTATCATTGTGAAAAAGGTTTAAATGCGTCATCCCGGTTGTAAAGATGAAAGAAGCAGTTAAACTTTTAGCATATTGTAGTCCTCCTAAAACACAGGTAAACAACTGCAGGGCTATACCAGAACATTTAAATATAGTTAATACAACTTATCCTTAAGCAAGGGAGTCAACAACAGTTTATCTTGCTACTCACAATCCTTAAATACCAAAAGAGGATTAGCATTAAACAGCAAGTAAACACATCATGTGTGTAATCACAATTCTATAACCTAAGGATTGAATAGACAAAAAACAAATTACAATATAATATATTATATATAACTACCCATAGAATTAAAGTGCCTTTTGCACCATGGCTTGGGAGAATTATTTTGTATATTTATCCGTTGCAATGTCATTGATATAATGCCATCCTTTGCTCTCCTTCCTGCAGAACCTCAAGGTATATACTGTATATTCACAGTGCTTTAGATCTCCTGGCTTGCATTTGTAACTCATGCCTCTAGCTCCACAGCACAAGTGTGCTTTGTATTAAAAAAACAGTAATAATTTGATTTGAAAATGGGTCAAAGTAGAACTATAGGACATATAGCTAAAGCCGACTTACCCCGGGCATACTGCAATTCTGGTATAAATTCATACTAAAAATGAGTCTGTCCTTTCTGAAACCAAAGCACATGGAGGCATGCTATGCTTGTTGGGAGATCTTCAAGTATGGAACATACAATATGTATTTAAGGATGGGGTTGGGGGTCAAGGGACCTTATCCATTTGTGAGATCAGACACACAGGAAAGAAGCAAGAGTTGGCATGAGTAAGAACAGTAGGCCTAAAATCAAATGCTACATATACTATCAGAAACATATTGTATCATGCACTACTTACCAAACAAATTACTTGAATGCCCTTGTTTCTGAACAGGCTTCAGTTCATTTAATCCCCATGCATATCTTTTATAATTATCCCAGGAAAATTTCATCATCTGTGAGAAAAAAAGGGAACTGATGTCATACGTGTGTATGTAAAGATTACATAAAGCATTAAATGGTTGGATAAAGCCTCAAATATTTATGGAGTAAAGAAGAAATAGTAAACCAAAAGGAATTCCACATAAAAAGATAAAAGAGAGACCTATTGGTAAAGTACCTCTGCTGCAATGCTTATTTTGACCACTACGAGGCACTGTTTAGCATTCTCACAAAAGCAAAAATGTACTGGAGGCCCAAACCTTGATTAAGTAAAACAACCCATTGATGGGTACATGGGAGTTTGAAAATGGTGTGCTTTGATTGATATTTTAGTAAATTCAACAAAAACACAGTTTACAAATTTCACCCTTTCTTCCAATTGCAGATTCAAGTCATAAAAACTTTACGTTTTACACTTCACACATTTCCTAGTCATCTAATTAACTAAATAGTGAAGACTCGCATTCTAAGTCAGACACAAGTAACCCTCAGCTGTCCAGATGATGATGATGATCTATAACCTGTATGACCCTACATGTAGGGAGATAACGGGAGTTCTAGTTAATCAAGAACAGAAAAGCAAAGCCTCCATCTGTAAAACACACATGCACACACACTAACGCCGATTGCCTCCCCTGCCCCATAACAAAACAAACATCACTTCAAAAGTACTAGATCATCTCCATTCAGGATTTGTTGCGTTCCCAGAGTCCTACGCATGTAAAAAAACACCCTGGGTTCAGGTAGAGTACTCATGAAAAGTTGATGACAACATATTATCTGCATTGAGTTACCCTGCTGAAAATAAGACATGAAACATGTAATTAGAAAATCCCCTTCACCCCTATAAATAAATAAGTCTATTTAGTGGCAAATACACTCTAAATTCTCACAATGCAGGGTTAAAAAGAAACTACATTCAAAGAAAATACATTTTATAGGACTACGCACAGCCCTTCTTATGAAAGATTTTGGCTCCAAGGCAGCAGTAAAAGAACATGTCATTTTGAGAAGCAGATTCTTTCTCGGCAAACATTATACATTTGGGCAGCAAAACCAGTGTCCTGATGGTTTTCTCCAGAAAAAAAAAAATTGGAAAAAAGCCATGTGACAACATTAACCGGAGTTGTTCTATAGAGATCTGCAGGACATCAGGAAAGTGATTAGTTACGTAGTGGTCTTTGTACACAGCTTTGATTTTGTAACACAAAAAGGACGTCAGTGTTCCTGCTGCTCTCCTTGTGACGTGACTATTATCTGACAAAACCGTAAAAATAAACCACCAGAAATAGAACGCTTTTTGTTGCCTTGAATGCTACATTACAGATTCAAGTGCTTAAAAAGATTTGTGATTACCACATGCTTTCCTTTACTGAAAACAAAAAAAAAATTATACACACACACACTGTATATAGTACTCTCAGAATAGAGATAGACCAAATTAGCTTCTTTACAGATTAGCTTCATGACAGAAGAGGAGTTGGCCCAGTTTACCAAATCGCTTAAGTCATATAAGGCCCCAGGACTGAACGTTCTACCCAATAATTATTACATATTATCTAAATTATTATTATTTATTATCTATTATTATCTTATCAGACACAGTGCCCAAATAAATGCCTCAGACATTTATAATTACAATCCCTAAGCTGGGTAAACCTCTCTTGGACCGCGCAAATTAGCGATACCAAACTCTATGCTAAACTGCTGGCTACCCTCTCAGATGACCAAGTGGGCTTCATAAAAGGCCGACAACCTTCAACGAACCCCTGAAAGCTCATTAACGTTACACATCTAGCAGCTATCCAACATTCTCAAGCTGGTAGTAGACCCAATATTCCAGCTGTTTCAATACGGGCGGTGTAAAGATTACATCTCATACCTAGGGATCGAAAACATCTCAATCGCTATACAAACAGAATTCAATACCTCTCCGGGACAGGCTTCAGGAAGATCTCACTAGACGGTCTAAATCAAAGATATTGTGGTTGGGACGTAATTTAAGGTCTGCTCACAACACAAGGCTCTAAGTGGTTTCTAGCCCATCCAATTACACAAGGGTAAAATTGACAAATCCGATTTGCCGCTTTCACTACACCCCGGCATTTGTCATCTCTTCTATCAAACCGCTTAATTAGCACCTACACGACTGCACGCACATTAGCAGCCTAAATCTGTTTATGCCTCCCAATTGCATGGAAATTACATCTAAATCTATTCGAACTGTTTGGTATATTTAGTGCTAAAAAGCAGATTGACAAGGTTACGTGTTGCTAATTAGTTTCTCTGCTCTCAAATCACAGACCCTTTTGTGAATGTTATACTTGTGTATTTCTGTAAACAAAATAATAAACAATTTCTTAAGAAAAACCGTTGCCACGTAAAACAAAATGGCGGAAAAAATATTGCAAAATAGATTCTTTTTAAAAAAAAAACGTATTTTCTTTACGAACAACTGCAATTACGCTTAATTTTAACAGAAAAAATCCCCTGTTTCTGAAAGGTCAAATTGTTATGTGTGCCACTGTCATGCCCTGTGAATATGATATATGAATTTTATACTATATATATATATAATATATACTATATATATATATATATTATATAAAGATCTAGAAGCTGTTTGGAACATCCTCAGTATATCTTCTAGCTTAACTGTGCTGTCTGAAGATGCAATGGGTATAGAAAAAATTATAGTAATAATAATAATAAATAATAATAATAATAATATGTTGGTGATTGGTTTTGTTGATGTAAGTGAAGTTGGTTATAGCATATAGAAAGCTTTGTGAATTGTTAGGTACAGGCTGTTACAGTTTCATAATCTGAGAAAAGTACTATTAGAAACTATATTATTAAATTATTTATGACTATTAAAACAATTATAGTTTTGTCTTTAGTCAAGTGGTATCTCTCTTATTGAGCCACAATAAGTTGTATATTATGAAACTTCTTGCACTCTCTGAAAATAAGACCTCTGAGGTTATGAGCACTTACATTACTTTACATCTATGTAGCTTTTCTATATTGGCCCAATGAACAATGACTTATCTTTATTATGATCAAACCACATGGAACAGTCCTAGGCCATGGTGTTGTACACTTGCAACATAAGCTTCCTAGTGATACTCTGTAATGAATTAAGTATCTTGTTATGCTTAGATGGGTGCATAACATTGGGTCAGAGGGGAAGTTTGTTTTATTTTGCAATATTCATTGCACAAAAAAGGAGCACATCTCTTTCAGCCCTGCAAAAAATCTTGATATAACGGCGGAAATGTAAAATCCAGTGATGAATATTTTAAAAGCAATGGAATGTTAAAGTGTGCAGCTGTTGCACAAGGAACACTGTAATTAGCAAAAAAAAAAAAAAAGAAACAGTTGAAGTATCATATTAAAGAGGTTATTGAATGCATCATACAGCTCCACCAATGATTCTGCCCGTCTTTTTGCAAACAATTCTGCGGAAACACCAACGCCTATGTAACTAGAACAGAAAGATGGAATATCCACTCACCGACATCGCTACTTATGTCTTACGTTTTCCACCATTTTTAATGCCTGGAGACCTGGTGGCTGCCATTGGTCCCGGTCATGTGATACTCGTGTCTTTCCCTGCTCTAACACCACACTCAGATGATTCTTTATGGTAGTGCTAATGAAGTCCTTCTTCATCCATAGACATTCATTAGACCGAGTAACAGGCTAGGCGGTTAAGTCATTTTATTTTTTTCCTACAACAAGGCACAATAATCAGTCAGGGTGTTTGTCTAGTAGACTGGGCTACGAAATGACAAAAATAGATTTTTAAAAAAAAATTATTTTTATTTATTTAGTTTTTAATAACCAAAGACAGCATAATACCTTTAAAAACCTATTTTCAGTGTGATACTAGTAATAAAAAGTGATGGGAGTTGCTATTTAATGTCTTTTTTTTTTTTAATTAGATTTTGCGCAGCTTTTTTGGTTTAATGGAGCGTAGTTAGGAGTTGTGGCTACGTAGTTTCTGGTAAAATCTTGCTTTACCAAGATTTTTTATGTTACTTTGTACACAAATGTTGTAGCTTATTTACCCAATACAATTTATGAAACCAGTTGGTATTGTGTGTGTATATAACATATATATATATATATATATATATATATATTTATATACACACACACATACATGTGACCTATACAGCTAGAGAACGACGACCACACACTCATCTACCACCTATCAAACATTTAAAGCTCAGAGAAAAGAACATTTTGGGAGGCAGAAAATGACTATTTGGGTCCCATGGAGTGGATTGCACTCCTTCACATGTGGAGGTATGCAGTATAGTTTATATTTCCAAATCTGAAGGATTACATGTCAGACATGTTTTTAATGAAAATTTAATGATTTTTTCCCCCTAGCAATCTGCTACAAAATGTATTTTTCAATACAAAAAAAGGCTATATGTGTTTATTATGTTATTACTGCTAACAGTTTTGCTCCATAACAGAAAGTCAATCGAGGGAGGATTTAGGCGCAGCTGTTAAGGTATTGAACCAGATGGAAAAAGACTCCGATGTTGTAATCAGTTTAGGAGCGCTTATCTGTCAACTGTTGAGGCTTCCTGGAACAAACTGCAGTGCATGCAACCTTCTATACAGATTAACCATTCGAAAAAGGGAGAAAAAAATCAAATGTTTACAGAAATGCCATTATTTTGGGCAGAACGTAAAGCAGGGCCTGACAATTTTTTTTTAAATCTAGGAGCCAGCTAAAAAAGTTAGGAGCCAGGACTTTTTTTTTTTGCCCTACGCTCACACTTTGCCCTGCACTTACACTTTGCCCTGCACTTACACTTTGCCCTGCACTTACACTTTGCCCTGCACTTACACTTTGCCCATTCTAAAAAGCACCATTAATTAATCCCATTAATTAACTCTGTCCCCAGTTTCCCATAGTCATCTTTGTTACTAAATAGCTTCCCATAGTCCCATGTTTAGTGACAAAGATGCCTATGGGAAACTGGGGACAGCGTTTGCCTTTGCCCCCAGTCTCCCGTAGCCATCTTCGTCCCATCCTCCCACTGCCAAGCATGCCCCCAGTTACTTCCATTACCTGACCGAAGACCCCGATGGATTCCCGCTGTCAAACACCTGTGCGATGCAGTCAACCCCGCTGCTGCTGCTGTCGGCTCCACCCGCGTCACTGAACGGAGCTGACACCGCCCACAAAGGTCATTGAGCAGCGCTGGTGCCGCCCACGAAAGTTCGAATAAACAGGGGTGGCATTTTAAGAAGCTGTCCCCGTTGATCCGAAATACAATTGAGTCAGCTGGCCAGCACGACTCAGTGATCTTCGTGGGCGGTGACAGCCCTGTTCAGTGAAGAGGGGGGGTGGAGCCGCCGGCAGCAGTGGGGTTGTCTGCATCGCACAGACGCCCACTGATGCCGGAAAGGAGGATCCAAGTCCCCTGCAGCGCCGCGGGGAATCTGGATCCTAAATTATTGGTTTGGCTCACCAACAACTAGGTGCCAGGACAAAATGATCAGTTGCCATGGCGCCTGGGATTTGTCGATCCCTGACAAAGTATTGTATAGACCCCGACCCTGCCCTCTACATACTTTTGTTAGCGTATAGGACAAGCACAGAGCACCTCACTTAACCTGGCAAGAGAAAAGGAGATTAAAGAATTAAAAAGAAATGGTTCCATACAAGTGTTGTGTTTCATTCTTTCCTACTTTTTGTGGTTGTAATGTTGATACCTTTTACATCACATTTTATTGATCCCTTTCTGGTTTTTGTAACTAAGACTTCACATTAACGAGGAAAGCCATGCATTTGTGGATAAGAAGCGCTTGCCTCCTGTAAACAGACGAGGATGATGCACATGGTAACAGACCAATCCGAATCTAACAAAAAAAATGGAAGATCTGACTCCAGCCTTTAGTATGGCTTTGCTACCATGGGGGATCTTACAGTGACAGCTAAATGATTTATTGCAGAGGGTCTTTCTGCCAAGCAAATATCACAGATTGTAACATAACTTTGCCCCCCTACTAGATCACTTTATGTCTATTATAAACTTGTATTTATATACCACCAGCAATTTATCCAGCTCTTCTTACAGTACATATATTCTAAAGGATATGCTAAAACTAGAATTGACTAAGATAAACCATATATACAAATACATATATATAAACACACACACACACACACACAAACTATGGTTTAGTTTGGAATTCATACAACAGAAGAATGATGAAACTGCAACTCACCAGTCTGACTACTTAAAGTCCTCACAGGTTTAGTAAATAAACCCCTCTGATGATGATTTCGGCGAGTTTTATTCATACACTTAACATACCATTCATCACGGCATTAATAAAGACACAAACTGTCAAAAGCTAAATTAGCAGATACCATGGAAATATTTAAAAAGATGCCTTTCAGAAGTTATAGTAATAACAATAAGTTTGTGTATACAGAGCGACACCAATCACCACTGCACTAAAGCATGAAAAGCGTTCCAAACGGATCTCAAATCAAGCTATTTTAATGTAATCAGGATACCGGCTTAAAAAGGCAATAAAAAAAAATACTAAAATAAATGAAAATCTACATTAACCCTAAGGGAAAGAAAGCATTTTTAGCAGTTAATAGTGGGAGCTACAGCTGTTCGCTGGCTGCCAAGGACAAAGACTGATCTAGCGGTACAGAAAGAGGTGAGCAAAGCCAAAGCACATAATGACATTTATGGAGTGAAGTGACATTTATAGGTTGATATTCAGAACTCACAGTTCTTCCCAAAACTGCTGCAAAGTTATATTCCAATTTGTTTCACGCAATCTGACAAGCATTTTATTCTCAGTGCCGCTGTCTGATGGAGCCCACTTTGTCCCATTCAGAAATATACTGGGGATATCAATCCCAAACTAGCCAGGTCTTCATGACGGTAGGTCATACGATTTGTATATTCAACAGTGGCTACCCGAGAGGAGCCGTCATAATACTTATTCAAGTCTAGAGGAAGACCAACTTTTGTTCTACTTGTTTCAAGCAGCCAAGCTCTTTTAAAGCGTACACAAAGGGGCAATGACATTTCGGTTGCAGGACCATTTAGCCTTGGTTTAGTGACATTGTATGCGTTACTACTCACCCCTCTTGGAACGCTTCAACGCGGTATGCAAGCTTACTGGATTTGGCCAAAATACAGTAGTAAAGTCTCATGTTTATTGAACATACTTTCTTGCAGTTTTAATGTGGGTGCTGGTAATTTGTTCTTCTACGGAACAATCATGTCATACAAAATGATAAGCCCCAGCACCCTTTATATGTCCGGCAAAGGGGATATTCCTACAAGAAGCAGTGAAGGGCTGCTAAGCCCAGTCCATTACTGAATAGGTTGGAGGAGAGCACATTGAGATCTTGTAAATGTGGTTGCGCATGCAGAGAGCCCCAGAACTGCTGACACAGTTGGCAGGTTCCAGGTACGTGAAGGGGTGGAATTCTTCACTGATCACAGGGGATAAAAGTTTAAAAAGCATGCCAATTTCTCTATAGCAAACAGTGGTCAATGTACAAATTTAGTTCTGAGGCACATTATTGGCATAATATATAGAATAAATTTTTAATAAAAAAACATTTGTTCAGCTTTAAAATTAGAATTCAGATGGGGAGCTGTCAATGTTACCCCAATTATCTTACTTATATTATTATAATACTTCCACCAGACACATTCTGATTCAGTAAATAATGGAATAAAGCAGAGATGCACAACCATTCTAGTAGGTGCTTTTTCCATCAGAACTCAGGAAAATGTATTTCTGCACTTATGCAGAGTACCAGATACACTTAGACTAAAGTCAACATGACCGCTTTTGGAAAAGAAATAAAAGGAAACATAACGAAAAAAAGCTAATTTTATTTAAAGCAGGAGAACCAAAAAGTGACTGGTCAGTAAAAAGAAATAACAAAAAAAAAACCCATTTAATTCACGTAGCATCAACATATTCTGTAGAGATGTACAGTGGGTAAACAGGACATAACCAGAAGCATATGACATAATAATTGAGCTCAAATGAGCTTAAACTCTCATTAACTCCTTTAATAGCACAATATTTTAGATAATTAGTAGGCAGTGAGTATTCTGTTTCACTCTCACTGACCTCTGTGCCTAAGCCATGTGATGTAGCTTGCTGAACAGCCATATAAAGGCAGGGCATACTCATTTAAATGGGTCTTATATACATGGATTTCATTCGGATCTGCAACATTCGGTTACTGGCTTGGAGTCTTGTTATGATCTTTTGCTTGTGACATCTAAATGACATCATTGTGATATTATGAAGACTGGTTACTACATCAAACATATCCATTCTTCACTTGCATAATGCATCCTATCAGATTGTGACAAGTTATCATGTGATTTAGCAGGACTAGAACATACCTATATAAGGCGTCTCTCAAGTTTGAGGGCAGAAGTCTCTTTTCCAACGCAAATAACTAAAGAATGTGTACAGCATGGAGTCTATTGAAAATGAACTCCATTGTGCCTTAAAAAATGAAAAAGCAAAGTGTAATGTTATCAAACCCAGACGATCAGATGTGCTGAAAATGTCTATTTAGGATCCTTGATGGAGGAACCCAATTACAGAACTTTAATAAACTAAAATCATGGACGTTATGCTCAATTTAACTAATAAGGAGGGCCGGTATAAGAACCAACAGAAGAGCAAACAGGCGAGGCAGACATGTCTAAGGGTATCATTCATTAGGACGCTACTAATAGAGAGCCAAGTCAGCAGGAGTCCAATTAGCGACAGGTTACAGTATTCATGACAGGACACCACAAATGCATAAATTAAAGCTTCACTTGAGTCTAGTGTGAGAAAATGAGCAATTTGAGGCAAAGATTATACAAAGGTTGCAAATCAGGAAACACCGGTAACCTTTCATGGTTCAAATGTGATTGACATTCACAAGAATGTAGTAGAGAGATAATAACTGTGGAGGATTTCACAGAAATTAGACTTCAGTTGTAAAAACGGTGGGAAAAAAATGGGTGAAAAATAAATAAATAAGCACTACATTGTTGCTAAGGTTAGATCAACAGCACGGGGAACAAGGAGAGGGGGGATATCTAGCTAAAGGCAGAGACACCAGAGGAAGAAAAAACCTCCAGAAGAGATAGAGGATGGGTGTAGTAATACATGCAGAATTATTCCCTCTCAAATTTGAAAAACATACAAAAGGTGTAATAAAGTGCTAGACGTGCAAGTGAAATTCACACACTTTCTAAGAAACATGAACATTTTCAAAAGGTCATGCAATGTTAAGTCATGTTTTATTAATGTACGTTTTAGATAAGCTCTCCTAATAAATTATTAAAACGTTAACAGTTGATGCACACTTGTTCTTTCATGCTGTGCTACTGTTCGCTTTTAAGGTTAACTCACACAAGCAGTCGGCGACTTGAAATTTACTGGTAATCCTTCCCCTTTTTAAGTGTATGTTCTTCTACCCTTTGAAACCAACTTGATTTGGGGGGGGGGATTAGTAAGGAATGCAGGCACAGAGATCCATAAAGCCCAAAATAATATGTATCATCAGTACAATTTTCCAAAAAGAGGAATATTATAAATAATGAAGAGGCCTTTCCTTAATTAACCACCTATTTGCTACATTAAAAAAACACAACAACTATATTTGCCACTTGATATTAAATAATAATTTATAATCCTAGAGGACACACTGTTCTGGCAGCAGATATTTCATTAGGATTACATCACCGATCTAAGCAGATGAGGGTAAACCCATTCTCAGGCTCGTTTAGCGTAGGCAGGTATGCTGCGTGATAAGTAGGGAGCTGTCAGCGCATCAACAATCCGCTAACAAATTATATAATATACACCAAGCCCCTCCAAATGGATAAGTAAAGCCTTTAATCCAATTTTAAAGGGGACTAAAATATCAAACATAAGTCAGGTAGAGAGGTAGTTAACAAATACAGTATCGTTCTTTCTGGTAAAGATGGTGCCATGCCGAGGAATGTTATCATAATAGGCCATCTATTCATGAAATAATTTTATGGAGTCAATTGTTATAATTTGAATAATTAAAGTGTTTAGTGATTCCCAGCCATTCAGCAACAAAAGCTGCTTAATTTCCCGGTGGCTGCATTCTGACCTGGGGCAGTCCACAGCGCTGTGCAACTACCGTGTTTCCCCGAAAGTAAGACAGTGTCTTACTTTCTTTTTATCCCTAAAAGCCCCACTATGTCTTACTTTCGGGGTATGTCTTATATTGGGAAAAAATCCACACACACATACCAAACCACACATACACCAAACCACACATATATACTAATTCACACATATATACTAATCCACACACATACCAATCCACTCTCACTTAATGCTTTCCTACCTTTCCTTTCTTCTTTCAGCTTCTTTTCCTCTTCTTCTGTTCATCTGTCTTCTCTTCTTCCGGGTTCAGAGGGCAGCGGTGGGCGCGGCTTCAGTGCTGTGCGCCGGGATCTGACAACAGACCCCGGCGCACAGCAGCTGTTGCCGTGCGGATCGCAAGGGAGCAGTATCGGAGGTCTTTAACAGACCTCCGGCTCCCTTGAGTGAGCCGGAGGTCTGTTAAAGACCTCTGATACCGCTCCCTTGCGATCCGCACGATCGCATGGGAGCGGTATCGGAGGTCTTTGCCGGCACCCGGCACCCCTCCAGAGACGGACAGCAATGTCCGCCGCTGGAGGAGCAGGCTCCTCCAGCGGCGGACATTACTGTCCGTCTCTGGAGGGGTGCCGGGTGCCGGCAAATTGGCACCTCCGTGATGAGCGGCACCCGGTGCGGACCGCCCCCCCCGCCCCCCGCTAGGTACGCTACTGAGCTGCAGAGAATCTGGAGGCAAATCCCCCGTGTTTCCCCGAAAGTAAGACATATGTCTTACTTTCGGGGTACGGCTTATATTAGCCGACCCCTCTGAAACCCCCGATACGTCTTACAATCGGGGGTGTCTTACTATCGGGGAAACACGGTAAGTACATGTGGGCTCCCAAGGAGATTCCCAAAGCCAATCTTAGAGTAAGTGGCCACTGAAAGGGTGCCAAGCTCTGCTGCCCTATAGTATATTACACAATGAAGCCACACTGCAGGCACATGAAATCTAGGGGTACTCAAAATATATTTTAGAAGGGGAGAAAACGACTTCAAAATATTATACCTTAATACCTTAAATGGAGACAAAAGGCTTTCTTTGAGAAAAGACGGGTATAGAAATGCCTCTTTGAAGGGGAGTAAAAATATGAAATTCAATGCTTGAAGAGGCGCCCTTGCCACTAACTTCAAAGAAACACCAGGTCACTACTTGGCAGAGCAAGAAAGACAAAGTTACAGGAACACAGAACTCAAGTGTATCATCTATCTGAGGGAATCTAATTAGTAAAATTGAAACCCAAGAGGAATGTCTTCCTCACTGAAGAAGGGCTTTGCTTACTTTTTCCCCACCAAAAATTAGTGCAACAAAAAGGGATAAATAAAACCCTGAACGTGTTCGCCTCCTTTTCATTTCTATTTTATTCTATAACAACATTACGTTTTCAACAAATATTCATGTAGGTAGGCGGGAAATATACAAATATTGTATTGTGTTCCGAGGACACTTGTTTCATTCAGGAAACGAAAGTTAAAGTACAAATAAATAATCTGTCACCTTGGAGCCAACCAAGTCTATACGCTCATATTAGCATGATAAATACCAACATCATGTGGATATAAATAATGTCAAAAAAAAAAAAAGGCAGCAGTAAAAGTATTGTGCGCATACATATAAAAAAAAAAATGTAAGCTTTGTTAAAGAGGTGTGAAAGATTTAACACATTAGCTGAGAGTGCACACCGATTTTCAGCTAATGTGCTTCTCGGCTTTATGTCGCCCCTTTCTAGCATCTATCTTGCTTTTATATGCTAATGCCGCATCTCAAATAATAAGCAAAATAGCAAAGTTATCTTTTTTTGCAGAGGCTGCTTACTAAACATGATGTGCAGGAATATTTTTGGGGCAACGGTTAACACAATTGGCAGGGATTTTATTTATTAAAAATTACATTCAAATTTGCAGCCCCTTCAAATGCCATATTTGTTATATAATGTATACAAAGAATTCTAGCTCTCATTTCCTTACAGTAGCACCCAATCCTGTTTCAGAACTGATGGCACACTGTTAAAGGCTAAGGTTTAACATCCATTAGAAGGAGAATGCGTATTTCGAGCATATGATGGTTACATCATAAATTGACAATGGTTCCTATCATCTAAAATTAAATAGGTATTCAAAAAAGAAAGACTGTAACACTACAAGCAACCAAAAGAATAATAAATAAAAAACCCTTTACTAAAACGAGCTGGCTGAGGGTAAGAGAGAGGCAGTTCAGTAATCAGAAGACTCCAGGAAATCTGGCCCACTTTTGAACCAAAACAGTATCATTCTGCTATATGAAAGTCTAAATTTAATTTTGCCTGGAAGTATCAATTCCCAAGACCCCACTAACCTAATTAGTAGAGTATTAAAAATAAATGAAGAAATGTAAGATTAAAAAAACTCTAATAGTCTGACTTGTCTTTCTGAAACATCTCTATGCGAATGAAGACTAGTAGAGGTTTAGATCTGTTAGCATGCACGTGTCACACCTACACAGTGGAATTACATGAATTTACTCAAACTACCTGCAGCTCGGGCTTTGCAGTTTTCAATCAGCGAGATGTTGAAAAAGTCAGAGTTCAGTAACAGCCTGTAGCAAAATCTACTCGTCCCCCGGTTAAAAATTACGAGATTCAACACCAAGCGAAAGAAAGATAGAATTTCTACGTGGAAGAATAGTGGTGAAGATCCTGGACACAGCCGTTAAGACGACACAGAAAGTAGGTTTTTAATACATAGCTTATTAGCATCTGTAACGTTTTAAAGTCAATGGAAACCTAGGAGCACTGAGTTTGCTACATGTAAGACCCATTAGGCCAATCTAGACTCTCTGTTTTTTCTATTAAAAGCTTTAAACTTCTCGATCATTGGTTGTCTTATATTAAGGCTAACTTTATGCCTACTCAATGCTTGTCTAAAGTATGTCATGGTTTTAATTTCTAGCACGTCTGCTGGAACGCTGTGCCACCGTCTGAGTGAAGCCACACTTCCTTACATTACAACTCATAAATCCTTAGCTATTACTATTAAAATAGTTGAACACCTCCAGCCTAGCAATGACAGCCCCAGTGTATCTACGAGAAGCGCTATACAGAGCCCCCGGCAGGCTTCTGTGTCACTGCACAAACTGGGAATATGTTGATACACACGTCAACTGCGTGGCTGCCAACCTGCGCCTTACTCTGGAAACAAAGGGGAAAAAAAATGTTCTCGAGCACAAAGGATAGGAACGCAAGCTTGAAATTATTAAACTAATCCTAGAATAGAAAACCGTCTCTGGTTACAAATTTAGCAAAGAGGTAATCCTGTTTTAATGTAGCGCTTTTTGTGTCTTGATCAAATTTTAGCTAAACTATATAATCTAGATGCTTTGCGTAGGTTTGTTCGGGTATTGTATAAAATGCAGATTTTGCTCATTACCATTACCGCAAGGCAAGAACTTATTAATTATATTAATTGCAAGATGGAACTTGGCCAATAATTCGCTTTAGGAACTTGGCTCTCAGCTCAAAAGAACATGCATGGAGTGCCTCACTAGGTTAATCGCAAAGTACTGCTAGAAGAAGGGAAACAAGTCTCACAAGATGGTACCGTAGGGTTGACTTTTCCAGGGAAGCATGAGACAACCTCATTCAATCATATAGTTGACCTTTTAAGTCTAACCAGAGACATTTTGTGATACATTGTACTGAAGTGGAAAAGCTGATCCCCCTCCATCAAAATAGGACTTTTTTGAATGTTAGATAAAATAGTGTATTTGCCTTGATGCACATGCTCACTATAGGGTCCAGAGCACATTATACCATGCTTTCACACCAGTGATATGTTGGGAAGCAAATCTAAGAAATGCATTTCAGTACTTGCTACATCTTCCTTGGTTTGCTAACCCTGATGTGTCAGTCTACACTATCGTGTACGGAGATGCTTCTGTTTCGCTTGTTTTCTTTCAATTTTACTTTTGACCATTGTGGGTACTGGCAGTGAAGCTGTGTGTACATTTTGTATGTTGCTGCTTTCACATAATTGTGATCATGTATCCTAGGGTTCACTGTCTTCAGCAACAACTGTAAATCAGGTCAGTTTGGAAGATGAGGTTGAAGGCAGTTTGTGGCTGAGCCAGCATCATCTAATACATTTCTGGTTCTGAGCTCCCTTCTCACCTCAACAACAGGGTAGAGAGAAATTCACGGGGAGGAACCATCACACAGATCCTAAGAACAGGCTGTTATAATATCCCTGCGCATGGCATACACTTAAGGAGTGAGTGTGTACACTACACATACATTGGCTAATTTAATCTATCAACACTATTACACGGGTTTATTTAGTGTATAGATTTGGAAAGAGTGACAGATCTCTTTGAATGCTTTTCCACTATAAATTCTGATGTCTTAAGGTTCCTAGTGATACTCAACTAACTTTCTGTAATACAATTTATATTTCAGAAAGCTACCTTAGTATTTTTCTTCCTCGTATTTCTTTTTTTTTTTTAAGCCTAGTCAGACTGGAAAATTTCCATGCTAAAGGACAGCTATTTCCCAATTTGTTTTTGTTTATTGTTCTC
>VKOC01006088.1:0-35113 GCA_009364415.1 Spea multiplicata
GTGTGTAAGGGCAGTGTCCGTGTCTATATTTTTCTTTAAGGGCAGTGTACTTGTATATGTGTGTGTGTAAGGGCAGTGTATGTGTAAATGTGTGTGTAAAGGCAGTGTATGTGTATATGTTTGTTTATGGGCAGGTGTGTGTAAAGGCAGTGTGTAGGGGTCCTGGGAGGGAGGCTAATTTAAAAAAAGTCTCTGCTGCTCTGGACAACTCTTCCAATGATGCTCAGCCAGGATTATGGTGGACACCTGGCTGGCTGATAATCATAGGAATCTTAGTTCACAACTAGTATCTGCAGCTTTACTGTTGCTGCACTACCCATGACGCTCAGCCAGCATCATGGAAGTAGTATGTCTGGCTGAGCCTTATGAGAATTCAATGTATTGGTTATTTTTAATATGCATTACTGTGCTGACAAAACGAAGCGTGTTTTAAGTGGCGATGCAAGTGCAACATTTTAAAATGCAATTGCTTGTATTGGTGAGTTCCGTGAGATTAAAAAAAAAGTGTCCCTCTTTCACATTTTGAAATGTTGAGCGGTATGGTATAGTAGTGTGTTAAAGGCCCAGATTACTATACAAAAGATTGTGGGACTTTAGTTCATTCTTAAATATACAGTATTGCACTATATGGCCCAATATATTGGCTGCCCGCCTTACTTTATTGAGTGTTCAAGTGAACGTCAGAAGCTGCTTCATTAGCAAGGACTAATAAACTGATATGGAAAAATGATACTACAATGCTTGTTTGATTTGCTTTCTTGCAGAGTAAAATCTGTCCATGGATATCTGTTGCAAACAAAGAAAGATATGGCATGTAAACCACATGAACGAGGAAGTAGCTCTTTCAGACACAACAGGTTACTGCAGCAAAAAAAAATAACAGATTCAAATCCAGAGGTTCACATGGAAAACCATGGACAGTGAATTAACTCCTAGTCATCCATATTTCATATTACATAATCATATATCGAAGAATCATCAAACCTTTAACATACACATGTAAACTAAATGGAAACATTTTTGGGGATTAAACCTATGAAATTGTCAATGCACAGTTGCCCTCTGCAGTCTTCTATCACAGTTTTAAGAGATTTAACACCCAGATCTCTCTTTTCATCTCTGCTTCCACTCACTAACCATCACAGTTCCAGGATAGACAACTGGGCATTAAAACAGGTCAACCTGAAATGTTTATCTACAAAATATATTTGAACAGGTTAAGGTCTTGCATGATAGTGTAAGGAAAGGAACAGAAATGTCTTAACTACTGTAAACATGTTTTTCTATAATGACTTCTTCCTAATTTGCTAGATGAAACCTACAAGTCTCTATTCACAGCATGAAGTGGATTTTATTCTCCTGCTTGATGATTTTCCTACAAAAAACACTGGTTCTAAAAGTGTAATGTAACTTGCATGTTCTCACCTGCTACTCACAAATTTTAAAGTCACTTGCACGCACTCTCAAGTATAGTGCATATACAAACATAGCGTATATTAGACTTGGGAGTCGGCCTCTGCCATCAACCAATGAAGAGCAGCTGCTCTTCATTTATTTGATGTCAGACAAGCCCCCTGCCGGCGACCAATAGAGTCGCTCGTAAGGACCTTTAACTCCTGATGGCGAAACTACGCCTGGGGAGGGAACAGGAGGTAAAGGTCCATAAGAGCGACTCTATTGGTCGGCGGCAGGGGGCTTGTCTGACATCAAATATGTTTGTATATGCACTATATGTTTGTATATGCAGCTGCCCTTCATTGGTTGATGCTAGAGGAGGCCCCTGCCGGCGACCAATAGAGTAGCTCGCACAGACATTTAACTCCTTGCGCAATTCCATGGATTCCCGCTCCCATTAACCCCTGCGATGCTGCGTAGACAAGGTAGGCTAGAGGGGGAAGGGACCAGGGAGATTAGTTAGGCGATATTAACAAAGACGAACACAAAAATTCTTCGTGTTGCATGTCTTCGTCTTCATGTGCGTTTTGCCGCCGCCATGTTTGTTTCTTCGGTATTCGTGCTGAGCAACGAAAACGCACCCGTGGTGTTCGTTTTCATGTTCACCCCGAATACAAATGCGCAAGTCTAGCGAATATACAAGTTGTTTTGCAGGGGTTAGCATGAGACAAGGTTTGAAACTCAGCTAGACTCAGTTTGGAATTGTCCAGTTGTCCAGTTCTACAAATGGACATTGCTAATTATAATTAAGTTGGATTATGTACCCGTTTATTATAATTACACAACCTGAGGGATTTTATTGCATGTGCTTTTGGCATGCAGTTTAACAGCACTGTGCTCCTTCCACAGGAAAACAGATCAAGACAGGACAGAGTTGGGTGGGTGTAATCTGTAAATTAGAGGTTTGTATCTGTAGGGCAATCAGATGAGCTCTATAATTAAGACGATCTTAAATGAAGAAAAACAGGAAGTTTTCTGATTACTATTGCAGTATTTCAAACAAATAGCCACCTTAATAAAAAGCCACTCAAAAGTTTCTAGGATGCAAGGGATATTATTGCATTTTACATGGTAATGAAATAATTTCTATTAATTTAATTTAGCAAGTCTACTTTTTTCTCTTCCCCTGATGCCAGTTGTGTAGCATGAAACATAATGCTGTATGTGCAATGTTTATTTTCATTCATTAGAGACTGAAGTCATGAAAAGTATGCACGGTCAGAACTCGTTGGAAATAAAAGCTAGCCACAAGATGATCCTCCATTTAACTAAATATTTTCTAATTTTTGGAAAACTATACCAGCTGGTTTCCCGAGCTGAGCCCCTACTAAGTGAAAATTCACAAGGCACAGGAAAAGAAAGAATGAAACTTTCAGGGTTATTATGTTAGAACACATTTATTGACTGTAGGGACTGGAACAGTTCTTTAACTATTATACTAACATGTATTTGCACACCAAGGGTGTTTGTGTAAATGCCTTTCCAAAAAGCCAGGCATTAAAATACTCTACTCACATCTCATAACTCTACCTAGGGTTAAGGACGACATTTTTATTCAATTGTGTGTACCCCCTCTTGCTTTGGGTCTTACTGTCTAGACTGAGTTAACTTCTTCATGCTTAGAGCTGCAACTACAAACTGGACAAGACTTCGGGAAGCTCTACTCGTGACTGGGCCTCCTCAGCAGAAGACGTAAAAAGATTCCCCTTTGCTCATTTTACCATGGCTTCATTTCCTGAGTTAGCATTCTTCTTGGTGTTTTGAGGCAGTAATAAGATAATTATATTGTGGAACTTTTGGTTAGGGGGAATGTATCTGCTACATGGCTTAAAAGATAGTTGTTATATAAAAGGCAGTTGCATCATTGCCAACTGTCCTGATTCTGTGATAGACATGTGAGTAAAATCACCCGGTGTTCTAATGACCTCCTATAACCTTGTCACAGTCAGACACTGGTATCCATGCATGAACACTTTGTTTATAGCTGCTTATGTCCCACGAGCTGGATATCATGACTAACGTGATAGCTGGTCTAGCTTATGTGCAACGCACCTCCAAACCGTGATGCTCAAAGTTAAATCATTTTTTTTTTCTTGTTTCCCATTTTTTTGTCTTATGAAGTCACCACATATTGCTTTTTTCGGGCTGCCGTTTAGTACACTACTACTGAAACAAACCATATTATTTTATCTTTGTTGTAATCTTTCATTTGACAATAACAGACTCTCCCTCCCTCCTTTTCTCCCACTCCCTTGCTGTCTTTCTTACAATTGTTTTATTGCATGTGTGAACTTGCTGCACTGTACCTTTTATAACCTAAACATCATTAGAACCGCTGTACCTTTTGTTTATTCTGTTCAGAACATTAGACTGTGATGCACTTTTTATCATTTTTTTGTTATCGCATCCCCCATAAAGTTGCAATAATATGAATACATAAGGTAGGACTGTCTGTGTAACATGTGCTTTACTTAGCAAACCGAAAGAGATCACTGTACAAATTGAAAGAAATAGGCTTAGGAGATAATACTTGCACTTGGTTACGAGTTCAGTGAGTTGTTGGTAATGGAAAATTCTACAGTTAGATAAGAGCGGTAAGAGGTCCACTTCTATGTATTGTGTTTATTAACCCCTTAACACACTAAAGGGACAGAGCACCCTCAGCTTCCTTCTTGAAACCTGACCGACCTAGGAGACATTCCAGAAAAAGTTATTTAGAATATGAACAATAAATATGTAGAGTTCCTCTGCAGGGGCTGTGCTACCCAATTCAATTTAAAAGTTTGAAATTATCTGGATTTTTCTTTAGCAAAACAGAATATACAGGAATATAAATGTTAATTAATAAGGACTAATAATTGTTGCTTCAATGTGGGATTTTTGCTTTCTTCTGGACAAGGGGTCACTATGAGCTGATTTCTGAGTCATTTAGTTAGAAACTGTGTGATCTCATAGCTCACTCTTCTTTCCCCAGCAGTCAATGTGTTCTGAGATATCCAGAGAACAAGGAGTTATGATGTCATAATATAGCACTCTCGGTTTCTTAGTGTGTATGGATGTGCGCCTAAGAGCAGAGGACAGTTCTATCCCACAGCTTTCACTGGTCACCACCACGCACCTTGATTCTACTACTTGATTCTACTGAAAAAAAACACCATATTTTTCATGGATCATTAAAAATGGGTTTATACGGTTTCAAACTGTGACACAAAAATGAGTTTCTCTAAAATTTGTAGGCATACCTTTACCTGTGCATTGCATGAAATAAAAGGAACTGTCAACCATGGTGAATTTCCATGAATTCTCAGGGCATAAAATTGCCTGTATGTTGTGTGTGCTTTCTCTTTCAATATGTTCAGCAACTTTAAATATATTTTTAATATAAATATTTATTCACAAAGAGGGTATCTACAGGTAAACAGGGGTTTCAGTTTCCTCTTTCACTATGCATTATTGGATGGGTAGACGCTACTTAATATACAGTTAGTGTATATCTTGAGAGTTGCCACTCTTACATAGATCTAAAGGTTTAACCCTTCATAAAACATAAAGAAGCTGGTGACACCAAATGCAACCCCTATGTAAATTCCCACTGAATAAAACCTAAAATATACTACTCTTTATTAACTTTTTTTCTGTGGCATTTGAGGGCATAATCAGCAATGAGCATCTGGAAATAAAGTTTCATGGGGACATTTTGTTATTCCAGATATCTTAAAAATGTGACCTCCATGACATAAACATGTTTAGCTTTTTATATCTTCAGTTTTCTTCACATGTCTTTCATTAGACGCTAACGATTTCTTCTTGTTGAGACATAGTTACAGTGACAATCAAAACGCCCGGGGGTAGCTACTCCACCAAAACAACCTGAAGGCGGGAGATGAAATATTCTTCATGCTAAGTATGTGTAGGAAGTTTATCTTCGTCCGTTCAATCACAATGCAGCTGACACGTGGAATGCTAATTATATTTGAAACATTGTGCTTTCTACACGTGAATTAAGCCTGTGTGGATATGGACAAAATGTTCATGGAGGATATAGCGTATAGGTGAAACAGTACGATAAGTTCTGTGGTACAATGAAGTAATGATCACATATTGTTTTGTTTTTTTTATATATTTGTTAAGATATGTTTTTGAATTATGCCATGATGTAAGCAACGTCTGCTTGTTAATGATTAAAACTGTTGAATGGGTTATAAAAAAAAGTGTAGGGAAGTAGCCTGTGGGATCACATTTTCTTTGCTTACATTAAGTTTGTGTGTGTTTTCACAAAACTTAGAGTTTGCTTGTTTCGGGGAGATTACTTTTCCAAAGGACAACCTGTTTGCAGTGATTATTAGTTAGCATTATGTGTACATTATAAAGACTAGTAATGTTAATAAGTCAAATGATGGGAACAGAATGGTAGGTCAGTTATGGAACACAGTTGCTATCTAGTATCAAAGGGTATTGCCAAGGCAGTCACATCATATTCATTTGTGAGATAATTTGTTTAGTGGGCTATAATGTCATGCTTGGTAATGTTAAGGGCTGGTGCAAAAAGCTATGTTGAGTTTCTATACCATACCATAGAAAATATATATTTTTTATTTATTTATCAAAAGTGGGGCTGCTTATTCATTTCTTGATCTACTAAAATGAATGAAAATGACCTGTTCATTGCCCTTCTTGGTATTTTAGAAGTCAAATTTAATCTGCTTTTTAGGGAGTTTGCAATCCTGATAGCTATTAAAACACTGAAGCCACCTTTGTTACACCTTCTCTGATTGCTGCAATTGCTTTTAATCCACATCAGTGTAGTCACATAACTAGATACTTAAAAAATATTTACTCAGTTACTCATGACTCATTGCACATAATATGGTTCATAATTATATTGTCACTCACCTGCAGCAAAAATGTTAATTTAAAATGTATATTGCTGAACTCGTAGACCTCAGATGGAAGGTAAGATTTCGAAACCAAATAATCAATTTATGTATTGTACTTTCAGATGACCCACAGTAACCAAAAGGTATCTCTCCACCTGCGTTGCCAACATATTAAAAGGCATCAAGGGTATTCATACATTCTTGTGTATCATAGAAGTGGAGTATACACAAGGAACATTGTTTTAGTTGCTATGGTCATTGCTCCACTTTACCACTTTGTACCATAATTGCTTTTTATTTAAAGAGTATATCATGAGAGGTATAGTTTTAACATGTCTGACGTTGAATACTGTCAGGGTACTTAGTTTATAATTAGTTTGTTCAATCTAAGCTTTGATAATAAGATAATTTAGAAGATACATGCATATGATCCATCTAGTGTTTCCAGTTTGGAAATGGGCATTCCAGTAGCTTATTTGGCAAGCCCATATAACCTTTTTTTATATCTTACAAAAAATTACCTTAAGTATACTAGTATAAATAAACAGGGAAAGCCCTATGTATTTTGCCCCCTGGCTGAGAGCAAAATTACAGGGGTATACTTTTTCTCACTCTGGTACACAAACCATTACAATGTACCAGAATTACAGTTGTTCCATCATCACTTATATGGTGGCCCTGGAAAAAAAAACTATTGTACTGTATATTCCAATAGCAGGAAATGGTTAACTCGAGGTCGTATGCATCTAGGCCAAACTAGACTAATTTTGTGTCCTAAAAGCAGAGGAGTCAGCAAAACCAACATTGGTTTATATATTTACTGTTATAACATCACTCTTTTTTCCTGGAAATGTTTCAATTTTTATCTTAAAATATGAAAACATAATGCAATAATACATAATCTCTAAAACAGAGATTCCTTCAAATATGGAATTTATTAATTGCATAGCTTCTTGATTCTGTCCCCAAAACATGAAGGAGATTGGTGCTTCATTAGTGAAGACCAAATGTCACTATGCTACCTATAACAGTCCTTCTCAAGAACTAGCCCACAGTACTGAAATGGGTAAAGCTATTTCTTTCCGGTAATAAGACTATTTAGAAAGGTTTTTTAAAACAAATGTTTTAGTATTTTTTAATGTGGTATTCCTGTCCAACTGGTTGCTAGCCATTTCCCTCATCCACAGAGCTCTGTTGTCATAGGTGTGGTAACTTATCATAGGTGTGACTATCTGGAATCAGGTGTGGCTACCTATGTTCAGGTGTTGGCCTTTCAATTATGTATTGTGTGACCACAATATTTTGTTACCGTAAATATTTTGTTTGCAAAATAAGATATATTATATTTAAAGAGGTTTGTATCACACCTTTGATTATAATTTTGTAACAGCTTTTGTTTCAAATTAACTGAGATTAAAAAAAGTTACATTTGTTGCCTCATTCATGTTCTAATTTCTATCATTCATGCAAATTGGGAATAGTAAATTTATCATTTGTGTCAATTAGCATGTTGTGCTTACAGTGTATATATGTACAAATGTATGCATATATTTATGAATTTGATGGCAGAAAACAATCTGCCTATTGTTCTCTCTGCAAGGAAAGCCTCAGTGCTCTACCATGGTCCTGGGTAGCCTTTTACCTGTCCATTTATACTTCGCCTTTATGCTTTACCTCAGTTAATTAAGCAACACAGCAGACATATAAACATATTTGTTTTAATATTTGCTCACAAAAGATATTAATCAAAATGTTACTTTTCCTAATCATCACATAATTGTGTCCATTGTATTTCTGAGAAATCCAGTTTGTTGTATTTAGGCCAAGATGCTCCTCGAGACACAGCTATTTGTTACATTACCTACATGGTTATCAGTGGCTGCACAAACCGTACAATAACATTTAGTGCAATAATAGCAAATAAAAAAATATTTATATTTGAACGTAAAAAAGTTACAAATGTGTGTCCGCTATTGGGATTCTCCGGAGCTCCACAATCTGTGAGTTACCCATGCTGCCGCCATCTTGACTTCCATGACAGGATTCAGTATCACTGATGTTGAGACCTGATCCTAAAAGGCAACAGAAGAGACACATCTATCAGCTAAAAGACTGTAATACAATTGTATTGTCAAAAACATATAATTGTTGATGAGAGGGGCTGTACTGCTGGTATGTTAGGGAACATTTTCTACTAGGTACCCTGCCCTGAGTAACTGATGGGCTTCAGTAAAAATTAAGCCAAAAAGGGGGTAATCCTAATTCCAACACTACATAGTTTATTCACTAAACTCACTAGTTCGCAGGATAGATAAAAGATTTTGACACACGTCAATATGGATTATTCTGAGTTTCTCCTAAAAGACTGGATGAATGTCACCAATTAAACTATGCACTATGCATGGCCAAATTCAGCCTTTCTTTTAGCCCTCACTAATGCACAGGGAAGCCAGTGAACCATTTTAATTCACCTGAAAACTAGCATCTTGTTGAAGAAATAACACATGTTATGAGCTCTTCAATGAGCAAGAATATACTTTGCAATACTTAAATACATACACTAAACTCAGTTTTACAACATATATCATATATAAGCTAAATTATGATATCTGTAGCTCACCAGCTTTCAAGACAAATATCAAGTCATCAAATTCTTGTAATTCTTCATCTGCTACCAGTGAACCATTGCTGTACCCTCCTGTGGTAGAGAAGGCTGCACCATTTTGTGGGCCTTGTTTTATTGCTTGGCTAGCTGGCCTTTCCCAGTCAGATGAAACCTAAAGAAAAAACAACAACAAAGGAATGGAGCTTATTTCCATTCGTTTCTTAAAGCCAAGTACGGCCATGTATGAGCACATCTTGTATAAAAGCTAAAACAAATGTTTTTATTACGGTCTCCTATTCAAGCATTGGTTTCTGAGCACTTTCTGCGATATTTTTAATCATATAATCTATTTTTAAAGGTAGTACGGTAGGCTTCAGGGGCCTCAGGTGATATCTGTGGCTTGAGCTGACTCATACGATAAAGCAGATTTACTTTGCTTTGGATTTAGGCTCGGGAAAACTAGCAGTTGGCCATCCCTAGATTACAGAGATGTAACAGCCGTAATGAACATGAATTTTAAGTCATGGCTGGCAGATAACCAGGTATTTTAAGGGACACCTTTGTAGGGACTAAAAGTAGAAAGTCATTACCGTCTCTTATTGTACAACAAGAGTGTACAAGACATATCTCACGGCACACGCCTACACTGACAGAAAGCAACTCCAAACACCACATACATGCCACGTATTGATAATCACCATTGGTGTTAAAAAAGCTGCTTACCTCCTCCATCGCACTGATTAGGTTCTGTGTGGATTTGCTTATTTCTCCTCCAGCTGCAGGCATTCCACTACCTGGTGTAAAGAAGGCAGAGGCTGGGCTTCTATGTCCATCCATCTCAATACTGTAACTGGCTTTGACTGGGCAGCACAGCTGATTGTGGAGAATAAAGTAAACCACAAAGACATACAGACCCTAGAAATAGAAAATATACAATCAGCATTTAGCATCATCACAGTAATGGTAAATGGAAAACGACTGCAAGGACATCATCCCTCCACTAAATGAACTTAACCCCTTCTTTCCCACAGTATAAGGACGAGGGAGGTGCAAAGGATAGCATCTGTGTTCATGTGTTCACTCATATGTAAAGGGGGCTGAAAAGGGGGTGTAGGTGAGGCACAAATGGGGGCCCATGTCTTCCTTACGGTTTTAAAAATATATTTATAAACACTCATATCCATTACCCGGAGATGGGGAGGAAAGGTACATAGTTTATTTAATTACGCCCCTCCTCACTGGGGTGGGGGAAGAGGCGAACAATCATTATGACAAATACAATCTTTTTGTTTTTTTTCTCGTAAGTTATTATTTTTTTCAAATATAATTTAATGTTACAGGGGGTTAATTTTGCTGGTTAAATGTGAGGGTATATTAACACACAGTGAACACACTTTTGACCCTCACATGCCCTCACGTCTAACTTGAAAAGTAGAAGAGAATCTTGCTCTTCTGAGCTTACAATTTATTTGGCCCAATTGCATTCAAAACCTTTACAATAATTTCAAAGGATATGAAATCTCCAATTGTAGTTTTTTTAATCACTAGTCATAAGCAATTTAAGAACACATGACAGAATATCACAATTGCAGGCACATCAGCTGTACCTACTGTGTATCTACAGCTGTGAATAAAAACCAGAAAGATTGTTCTTGTGAACGCTACTTCTTTAAAGAGGTCAGGCACTAAAACAATGAATTAACTATGCAATGGAAAAGTAATTTCTTTCTCTGAAAATAAGAAAAAATCACAGTAATTCGTTTTACATTACAAGACCCTACATCTCTTTTAAAGGAAAATATGCACACTTGTTATTTCATAATCAAGAGTAGATTTAACAATTTAAATAAGTTCAAGTGCAAACGTTTGTCTATAGAAATTGAATTATTTTTTTGTGTTTTTAAGTGAATTAATAAAAAATGAATTTACATAAATGTGATTAAGCATGTCTGTGTTAGTGTAAGCTTTCTGTGCCTTACTGTTCATTTTACTTTTCTAAGGGGTCTATGATACATTTATAGAAACCAATCATTCTATTCTAAGAAAGGACTCATTGGGCAGACTAGATGGGCTATGTTTCAATGTATTTATCTTTCAAAGAAAGATGCCCCCCCAAAAAAAACAATTTTGTGAGCTTCGGCTCAATTTATGTTCTGTTCAGGCCACATGTGCTGCTTATTAGTGTGTTCCAGTATTTATTGCACATTTCCTTAGTTTTCACTTTATTTATTTCATATGTTCTTCTGTCAATTACTTGGGTACAAGAAAATATTTGCCATATACACGTGTTTTACCTGGAGTTGCCATATTTGCCCTTTTTTTCCCCGGAACACACACAGTGCTGCGAAAAAGTATTTGTCCCCAACCTGATTTCATCTATTTTTGCTAATTTGTCACATTTAAATGTTTCAGATCATCCAACTAATTGCAATGTAAGACAAAGGCAAAGTGAGTAAACACAAAATGCAGATTTTAAATGATCATTTCATGTATTGAGTTAATCAAAACTTATATAACTCATGTGAAAAACTAATTGCACATCCTAAACTTAATAACTGGTTGTGGAACAACTCCAATCAAACTTTTGCGGTAACTTGCAATGAGTCTTTTATATTGCTGTGGATTAAGCCACATTTTCAGGCACATTTTCAGGAACTGCCTTTTTAAGATCTTGCCGCTACACCTCGGATTGAAGCCAGGACTTTGACTAGGCCACTCCAAAATCTTACTTTTGTTTCTTGCTCGTGTGCTTTGGTTCATTGTCAACTGCGCTAAAACTTTAAGTCACAAACTGATGGACAGGCATTCTCCGTCAGGATTTTCTAGTGCAGAATTTATGGTTTCATCAGTTATGGCAAGTTGCCCAGGTTGTGAAGCAGCAAAGCAGCCCCAGACCACCACCATGTTTGCCTGTTGGTATGACATTCTCATTGTTGCTATTTTAGTTTTAGCCAGTATCACTCATCAGTCCACAGAATATGCGAGACAAGCCTTTTTGTTCTTTTTGGTCAGCAGTGTATTTTGCCTTGCATTTCTCCTATGGATTACATTTTTTTGCAGTCTCTTTCTTATCGTGGAATGGTGAACACTGTTTTTTTCCATTGGTTTGCTGGAGTCCCAGAGTCTTAGAAATGGCATTGTGACCCTTTTCCAGACTGACAGATCTCAAAGACTTTGTTTCTCATCTGTTCTTGAATGTCTTTAGATCTTTCATGCCCGGGTGTGTCTAATGAAATTCAACCCATTTACGAATTACATTTGGTTAGTTGGTTGATTTAATAACTAAAGGGACAATTACTTTCTCATATAGGGCCAGGTAGGGTTGAACATACATTAAATCATCATTTAAAAACTTGTTGAATGATCTGAAACATTTAAGTTTAACGACAATACAGAAATAGAAGAAATTGGAAAGAGGCAAATACTGTATATACTATAAAGTTAATTTGTTCTCATATTACCTTGTGTTACTCAACCAGGACGTGGCAGGAGAGTTCGCAGAACAGTTCCATCACCATGACTTAACTTTAGATTATATATAATATGCTATTGTTCCTCCAACACGACCATCCCCAGTAAGCTTCAGCTTGGATTGCTCCATATAAAGCATATTTAAATCAGTGAGATTTCTTAAAGTCACCTAAATAACTAAACTATGGATTATGCATGGTTGGCAATTGTCCGGGTCAGACCAGCCCTTTGTGAATAATTTTGGACTGGCCCAGGGAGGAATGCAGCTGGATCACGTAATGATACCTGACCCTGCACTAAAAGCGAGGCTGCTCGCACAGCGTGCAAGTATTCAAAGAGAAAGCAGCAGTGAGGTAAGGGGTGAGTGAGCAAGTTAGTGTGAGTGTAGAGAGAGGGTAAGGGAAGGAGTAGGTATGTATGTATGACTGTATGTATGTTAGGGTTAGAGTGTATGTATAAGTGTGCGTGATCATTGTCCCCAGGGGGGATAAGGGCAGATGAGGCCACTTGAATGTAACTGCCCGCTGGGCCATAAGGTGGCAACCCTCCAACACCTGCTCGCTGTCATTCCAACTGCTATTTTACTGAATACACCCCACTGTCTCTGTCTTAATCACGTGAAGGAACCTATGATCAATATTTTATTATGAGAGGGACTTCAGTAATTCCTCTATAAACCATCCGAGTTCCCCTTTAAATGCATGTAGCGTCATTTGTTCCAAGTAATTAGGATGCCATATACTTACCAAAAAACTGCTGAACTATATTAGTGCTCATTCAGGCAAATATATCACTACATAATTTGATAAATTATTTTCATCCAGCTCTTGCCAAGTAAGTAGTCTAGCAGCTGCCGTAGCAACAACATACTTAAAGTAAACTTCAATCCTCATTTATTCAGGGAGTGGTGCAATAAAAGTTACAAAATATACAGCTTGCAAACAAAACAAAATAAAATAGGTAGTGCATGTGGGGATGTGGAGATACTCTTAGGGAGTCTCAACTCTATATGCAACAACAAGTCCAGCACACCCATATTCTTCAATTATAGTTTGATTATTCGTGTGGCATTATGACACATACTATTTTGACAAAGACATTTTTAACCTTTTATCGGACTTGAGAAACAATGAACTGTATTCAAAAACAGCATGTGACCTAACAAGGGTGCAATTAGAACTGCAAATGCCAATCATGAACAAATGACATAAATATTCATTTAGAACATTATTGTGCTGAATTTATGGAAATATAGGTTAGGCAATATTATATCATACACAATTCATATATGGATGGAATTGTGTTTAGTAGTTACACAACTTAATGCTAACGTACCAAAAATGTAGTATTTCTGTACAAAATGGTACCTTGTATATCTGACTACCAAATAAAAAAATAACATTCAGCTTGTTACAGAATCTATTGCTTTACAGCTTGTCTCAAAGTTGGCTATTAGATAGTTCAACAAACAAATACAATATTACATACCGCTAACATAAAGGTATGAATGGGACCTTAATGTCAAAAGTATCAGTGGAGAAGTCATGTAACTCAATATAGTACCTTTTAATGTTAAAAGTTTAAAAAGCGCTTTCTCCTGGAAAACAGCTTAAGTTTTAGAAAACCAAATAAAGTTGTAAATATGTGTTTTAAGCAATGTGGTTTACATAGCAGGAAGTTGCTAAGTTAAATACTTAACAACAAACAAGAAAGTTCAATTAAGGAAACAAACATATAATATAACTCTTAGTATCAGGGGATTTTCCTCATCTGTGTTTACCAACCTTACATACAGTTGTATCTGGTGGCAGCAATGATGGACTATGATTTGGGACTGTGCTGATGTATTTATCATTGGATAGTTGTCGGATAGAAGGTGTCAGTAAATGACATGCCTATAACCTATAAGGGTAGGTGGGTAAATGATGCCAAATGGGTAAATACTAAGGCTAGATGGACAGATTATTTAATGTCTCTTTGCAAAACGTCATATATTAGGTTTGGTGGAATCGCATCGGTACTGGAGCTTTGTGGTGACTTCAATATTGTGAACTATCTAAGACTATTTTAGTGTACATTCCCTACGCGAAGGTTGGAAAAATAACTGATGTCGTCTAGTGGTAGCTGGAAGTTAGCTTTTAACTACCACTCATGTATCACACTTTTAAAAACAGCCTTTAGAGAACAGAAAAACGTTTCTTTTAACAAATGATCATCAAAAATTAAAATGTCTTCTATTTTTAAACATAGTTGGCAAGTAGTCTTCGCTAAAGTTCTATGCTTCACGCAATAGAGTTTAATTACACACAGGTACTTTCCACACCAAAAATAATCTTTCTTAGTCTAGTCAGAGCCTTGATTATAACCGAGTTAGAAATAATATCTCTGTTTACAGATGGATAGTTGTGATGGAAGCAGTTATTAAATTCACTTAAAATAAAGCATACTTGACTACAGGAAACCATGCGCAAGTTAGGTGTGCCTTGAATAGGTTCTTTTCACATGAAAATGTTGACAGGGAGTCACTGTTCCATGAAGGTTAAACTATTTCTGCACACAACGGCTCGATTGTCAAATTGTTTTCATTAGTTTGCTGTGTCATGTTGTTTGTCTCACCTTTGATCCAAAGAGGACATCCTTACTTTTACAGAATTTCTTAATCCTAAATTCTCCTTAAAATACTTGGATACAATGCGTTCACCCAACTTTTGGGTTCCTGTTACCACAACGCTTGGATAGTTGGCTGGAGTATTAGCAGCCATTCAGCTACAATAACTTTATTTTTATAGACAGCTTCTAACCAGTGAGTTGAGTTCTAGACACTTTAGGATCTAACTAAACTAATTCATGTTTTTGTTAACACGTAAGTCAAGGAGTCTAGTACTGTAATTATATTATAGAGTCAGAATGAAGTTCTATTATATTACTCAATAGTAATGCAGGGCTTTAATATGACAGAGTGAAGGCAATGGAAACATTCTTACCTGCAGGCTGTTAAAGATAATAAAGAGAACCAGCATCCACAGATGTCTATAGGCCATGTGTAATCCACCCCACAACCAGGTTATTGAAATGAGAGCAAAGAGGTATAATATCAGGGGGACTTCTGAAAAGGAAAAATGATTTATCTTAAACAACAAAACATTCAAGAGTGTCATGTATGGCCTTCCTCTCCCTTGCCATGCAGAGGTTTATTCACTAATTATCAAGTTTAACTAGTGAATGGTGTCTATTGTTACTCTTCCTTACTTTCAGTCACTGCAAAACTGCTCACACCTTTACAAAATTCTCCTGATTAAATTACGTAGGGAGGGATCTGTAGCTAAACATGGAGAACCAGGGTAGCTGGAAGAATAATACTGCTAATTCACACAATTGTTTTCACATTTTGCATTGAACTTTGATAGATCCGAGGTTTAAATAGTGGGATGAGTCAAGGCCATGTCTGGTCCAGGTGGACATGAGTGAGAAGCAACTGTGGACCATTAATGTTGTTACCAGACATTGTTCTTGTCAGGCCACTACTGAGTGAATAAACCTCAGCAATTGCTAGAAAAAGCAATAGTTATGGATGCTGCAACTAAAAATTGTGAAATGAATAGTGAAACAGACAATAATATATAACACGATAGTTTCCAATTAATAAAAACGCTTAATGTATGTGGTTTGGATGAACCAAAAATCAGCAAACAGTTGCAGACGTTCAAGCTTTAACGTTTACTCTAGTTTCAGTGTGACATTATGGTCCTGTTTTACACCATAAACCTATTATTAGAGTATTCAGCTGTTTCAGATCTATTCTTGAAACATCTGTGTTCTAGAAGGAATTAATAGACCATAAAAGCAATAACTGCAGCAGTCAAAAGATTAAGGAAATTGAATGTGGGTCATTTTCTACATGAAACAATTCTAAATGCATTGGTGTTTGCACTGAGTTAGACACTGGCTGATTTATTTATTACACAGGTTATCTGTTATGTATTTCGTATTGAGTTTTCTGTTTGTGGTGCTTAAAAACCTTGAAGAGTTACTTCTAGTAATACTTAATGGACTGTTTGCCTCCAAGTCATGAATATCATAAAATAAATTCTGAATTTTTGGTACGTTTACATTATGCTGCATACTTCTGTATTGTGCCTCAGTTTTTATTCTTGATTGCCATTTTACAAAAGATGAACGTTTTCTGTACCTGAGGCGTTAGTTCTTCCTCTGAATACATCGTCGTATGCTTTCCACTGTTGAGTGACTTGGTAAGCATGGATGAAAACCACAAGTACGACAACAAGGCAAACTAATGGCACCAAAGCAGCAGTAAATAGAGCTGCATAGACATTTGGAATAAAACACCTATAAAGAAAAACATGAACAAAACATATGAAAATATGCACAGTACATACAATAGATTTAATATTTAGATTTACAATCTAACAGTACATACAGTACATACAATAGATTTAATATTAGATTTAATACAGTTTGTGTTACATGATGACATGATGTAACATCAAAGACATTCACGGTGAATAAACTTTAAGGTAATGTGTCATATTAGTGGAACAATGCTAGACAAACAATTTCACATCCACCCTATGTATGATGACACTGGCTGAAACAAGCAGCAATTTACCTGTTTCTTGGGGTGGAATGTAACTGATAAGATTTTATTAACAGTGTTAAACACACACAATCATATTTCCAGTGCATATGGTAAATCATGTAGAAAGGATTCAAACTGTGAATTATGGACATTATGGGGTTGTTCCTGAGTTGAGTTTATGGTCTATGGTCACGGTCATTTCAGCCATTAGTTTTGCTTTTCCCCCGGTTGCAGTCGAGATACCATGCCTAAGTGGTATAAAGGTATAAAAGTGTAGTTTGCAACTATTAACATACGCCAGAACTGAAATGTTATCATACTTCTGAATAAGCCAACGGTGCCCTTATCATTTTCTGTTTCTTCTTTAGTGCAGTTGACAATAATATACCAACAGGATCAATTCTATACACATAAAGTGTCATTACAGCACAAGCACCCATTCATTTGTGTTTAACCCCTTAAGGACAATGCGAGGTCCTTGTCATTAAGGGGTTAATAAGCTGGACACTCTAGCTTTCTACCGGGTTACCTTTCTTATATATTGGACAGGTCAAAGGTTGTAGTTACCAATATTCTTTCCCAGCTTTGCTGCTTAATATAACCAATGCTATGTTGTCAAAGTACAAGGAACTAAATGTATGGATTAAGAATATAATACCATTGAGTTACAATCTGCTGTATCTCTGTGAGATCACCTCCTGGCACAGTACTCAAATCAGCTAAGGCACCATGGCATTACCTCCTGGCAAACTCATCTAATTGTCTACTGTGCCAAGTACGATGTGCACAACCTTTTGATGTTATTTGTCATGGCACATGTGCCACTTTCCGCCTGCTAATGTGAAAATAAGGTATGTGCATGTCAGCAAAGTAACCATACATGTCATGTAACACAGGATTTGGCAAATAATATATATTTTTAAATACTATGCCAGATGGTTATATTATAAACCAGACAAAATGAGAATTAACAGCCAATTTATTTTCTTTCTTTGTTTTTTTTGCTACACTGAAAACCCTAAATTGTGTGCGGCAGAGTCATTTTTGGCACTTTCATTTTGTGGATACACTCCACATATGATACACATCATTAATATAATATAATCATGCACAAAATTAAACATATACACAGTTGCTCCCTTCCCTGGGATAAGTGGCTCTTCACATATGAAACATAACAATATATTGTTCTCGCATGCCAGTCCACAAAGGCTTATAGAAATCTACGGTAAGAATTTTTTGGAGGTAACTACCAACTGCCTTGCAGTGTGTTTTATACCCCCCCCCTATACCCCAAAGACTTCTACAGTTTCTACAGTACCTAAAATGTAGAACATTTGACACAAAAAAAATATTTTTATAAATTAGCACAAAAAACTGCTAACTGGTCCAATGAAAAACATGCTTCTATATGCAAGTACATGTTTAGTGTCCATTAATGTCACATAACCACAGCCCAGTGCGTGCCGCTTCCACCTTCTAATTGTTGATGTTTCGATATAAATATGATGCTGGTTCATATAAATTTCATTTTGATCCAAGAAGTTACCTTTATCTGCAGACCTGAAGGCTGCCATTATAGGCAGTGGTGTGGTGTTTTGGGTGTTTTTGCTTACACGCTACACTGAGCTGATTCTTTAAGGCACTGCTATTGAAGACCAGTTTATCTAAGTCCAGTATTTCATAGACCTATTAGTCAGCGTCAGTGTCTGGGAGATCAAGATTGCGTCATTCTAGTTATGTTTATCACAAGGCAGTATGATTAATAGACCGGGTGTTTATCTAGTAGATTGGGCTAAGATAACCCAAGTACTAAAACACACATAAATGACACATATGCAGAATCTTAGAGCATTATATGATGTAAAAAATAGAATGAAAACAGAAACAAAAAAATATTTTTTTAATGTGATACCACTAATTAAAAAATTGTATTAGTTCGCCTTTAAAGACCAGGCTGGATGTGGAGCTAGGATATCTTCTAAAAGGTGTGCATACTTTTTTTTTCTTAGAGATAAAGTATGTGTATTAAAATACCCAGCCAAGCTATCTCTTTAAATATTCTAATTTTCCTGTAAATGTTATTGAGTGAATGATTATGCATGCACTGATTATGTGTTTCCTGTGTAACTAAACAATGTGTTATAAATGGCACACACCGGTGCAGTTTTGCTTTGTTTTGGCTAGACACATTAGATTGTTTACCAACTGGCTGCAACAAGAATTTTTAGAATAATTCTCATGGAAATAAATGTTAACTAACAACACATTATCTTACAATTAGTATATTAAGAATCAACAATATCAACCATAGAGGTATTGAACTTCTAGATATTAATGGGATTCTTGAGTGATTTATTTTTTACATATTAAAAAATGGCAGGTCAGGTGTAGGCAGGTCTGGTGGACCTATTCATTAGAAGCCTTTTTTCCTATTGCAATTGGCCACCTGGTGGGCTGCTATTCTCTTTGGGCTGGTTGATGAAGATCAAAGATCTTCCCTGGAACTGGTCAAGTTGTATTTCAAATTTCTGTGCAGACCTCTGTAGTAGCTCTTCAAAACCACCTAATATGGAGCTGAACGATATAATGCCATGTCCTGACACTCCCCACAAACAAGATTTGCAGAAGACAGGATAGACTCTTTCAGAATGGAAGATCTAGGGATAGCTGGGGCACTGCCCTGGGTCCGGCTTAGTGCAACTGTTCTGATGATTAAACCTCTATATGCAATGGATCCAAAATTCTAATAATACATACATTCAAGTAATATGAGTTTGCATTACCAACAAATTAGGTTTGGCTTTGATTACTATTTCATAAAATACCTTTTATTTTTTTTCAGGCACTGACTCTTCAGACTTTGGCAGCTGTGCAAATAATGAATTACCTGTAAGTCATCCTCTCACAGTTGTATAGTTTGACTCTATGATATGGTATTGATTACCAAAATGTGATATCTTGTTGCTTCCTGTACAATTTGTTTTCTGAGGCACAACAAGGTCAATAACTATCGACACCTCTGTGTATTTTGCAAATGTCTTGAACGCTGGAAGTTAAGAGTGTTTGGTATATCTAAAAAGATGGACAATGGCCTTATAATCTTCAAAGCAGATATTCTTTAAATAACCAAGCATATGTAGGAGTTCCAATAGCTTCCAGGAGCACACAGGGATGTGCTTGTTAAGCCTGCATATTATTGATTTGTGCTACTTTAAAACAGTTTCATATTCTACAAAGAACTATGACTTTTCTTTGAGCCAAAATGAATACATCATGTGCCGGTATCAAGTCTCAAAACTATTCCCTATATCACAAATCCATCATATCATTAACCTTGTATTCTATTGATACTATTATTTAGTTCTGCAATATTTAGTCTGCATGACGTCTGTCAACGTATAGAAAAAAGGACATCGGGTTTGGAAGAAAGCCTAGACTAATCTTCTTCCAATATATTGTGTTACATTCAAGCTGGAGTTCTCAATCAGTCCTCTAGTACTTAAAGCCAGACCTGACAGCCGTAGGTACTGTTCAATGTTAACTCTCATATTTTGTCAAATGTAATTAATATATAACATAATGTATTATAATGTATATAATAATATGTTTTGAACAGCACATGTTTTTCATTTTGCACAGTAAAGAACAATATCTGGTAAAACTTGAGATGACAGATTTGGCTGCTGTAGAAAAACTAAACAAAACAAGACAAAAACCCTGCTTCTTTGGGGCATATGTAGGAAGAGGGCATATATTATAAAGATTGGTGGGACATGGTGAATTAAATGAGAACAGCAATTATTAAAGGTAGGCAGAGGGCTCATTTAGCTAGACCAAAAAGTGGTGGTCAATCCAGGTCTCTGCTCTCCTGTGGGGAATCCCACCCTGACTCTTGGGTTTATAAAAAGTTGAGATGGAACTTTCTGACTAACATATTAGATAGAAACAGCAGCTACAGAACCTGTAATTTTTTGCTAAGGATCTTAAGAATGTTGAATCTTTTCATAGGGGATAATAATCAATTACTCATAAAAGACAGTTTCCTGTACAGAAATAATCATTTATGTTCATTGGTCAGAACACAATCATTGGACCCTTTTTTGTTAATTAAAAGCATATATATGGTTTCCATCTTCATTTCAAATGTATGTTTGCTTTAAAATTGCCACATTCCCTGCTGTTAGTTTTATCTGTTCTTGCATGCTCAGTGTTTACCAGAAGTGATTCTAAATAAGCACATCCAGCACAGATGTCTAAACTTGCACAGAAATGTATTTCCCTCGTGACCATAGATTTGGAGAACATTTAATGTGTGTAAAAGTAAAAATCAAACAGGATTATGTATTTTCCGTAATATTTTTAAAGCAACAAATCAATGGACAAAAGAATAGCTGTATTTTCTAAAATGGTTTGCTCAATAGCTTTCCTGCTGTACTTACAGGGTCTTTTTCCGGTTTATGGGGAAATGGGCAATTTTTTCCCCATCATGCGGAGTCAAGATTTAAAGTACACCTGGCATTTTTCATTAGCTTTTCTTCTGTTGATAGAACTGCTTCTTGAGTCTACTATGGGAAAACTATTTTAGCGGTAATATTGAGCGTGGTAAACATTTATTAGTAGGTCACACTTTTACGTATTAGGGCAATTTAAACAGCCCACTAATAGGTAAAAGCACAAAATTCTGAAATTTTTACAGCAGCACATGGGGCACACATTGTGCTCTGTGAATAACCATGAGCATTATGTCACAGGTTGGGCGCTTGCATGCACATCACAAAATCTTCTGGGACACAGAGAAAGATTACATTACTGTTAATAGTACAGAGGTCTTATCAACAGCTGCTTCACAAAATAACTTGAATGTTTACAGAGGTCCCATGTTATGAAATTAGGTTTCAGTGAGTTTTGTAGGGGTTGGGGCTCTTAAAGTACTTCCGCACACCCCACAGGCATAGTCTCTCCCCCATTCCTCCAATCAGGGGAGAGGATGTGAGCGGAGGCTTCGCCATTTTGAGGAAGAGCTCTGGGTGGCCTTGGTAATAAAGCTTATAAAGAGGTGAAGCGAACAAAGAAAGAACACAGAAAAACAAGAAGAGGCAAGAGAATGAGTAGAGCTGTGGAAAAGGAGATGGGACAAAGAAGTGGTCGGCAGAGAAAATAGGGGGGCAATGCATTAATCTCAACCTCTCTCATTGTATCAACAAAATTAACTATATATATATTTGGGTGTGCAGTCAAAAAACAAATTTAAAATGTAAAGGATTCAAAATGTGCATGTCTGTCTTGCAGAAATTTTTATACCAAAAACTGTGTTCTTGTGAAACAGATACCTGAGATCATCCAAGGTCCTGATAATCATCTGATGGTTTTAAGGATAAGAATCATTTTGTACATTTTTGCTGTTGTTTTTACTGCTTTAATTAATTCCACCACCCCATAGTGACAAATGAAAGCTATATTTCTCTTTTTTATCTGTCCACAGGTTTTTCTATGAATAGATAGCAAAATGAGTCCATGATTGTCATTATGTTTCCTTGAAAAGACCATTTTAAACCACAATTTCTCATTAAAATTTGCATTGCCTTGTTGCAAAAATATAAAACATATATATATATATTTATTTGCTTAAAATGAGTACAAGTAACAAATCTTTTCTTGACAAAAGATTTTTTAAAAATTTTTTAATCACGTGGTTTTGTTCTTTACAAAGAAAATACTAAAGCTCAACTTTAGGACATTAACCTAAATTCCATTAGGTTACTTTGAGTGATAAGATAAATGAGGTCATAGTGCACAGTCTACAGTATGTGAAGCCCAGTAGGTCAACAATTTGGCATTGCTGTAGTTTTCTAGTAAATATACCCCACAAGGTATAAATATAAAAAAAGATTACATATTCGAGCAATACAAATCACTCTTGTAAGAAACTGAATACCCTCTATATATTATTTTTGTTTCTATATATTTATAGTGAATAGACTCATTGTACAGCCTTGTGATCTATAGCACAATATAAATCAGTAACATTTTTCACTACCATGTATATAACAACTCAAATATATATATATATATATATATAATATATCTTTATATACACAAACTATGTTGATATTTTTGAGGCCAAATGAGATCCTGGAGATGCATGGTAATCAAAGTGGAATTCACTTGGTTTCCAGGAACATAGGTCTTCTAGTAGGGGTGAAAAGAATGCAATCCACAATCCACTACGTGATAGGGGTATGGGCCAAGCTCAAGTCCGCTTTCATCTGAATGTTAGATGGCCCAACAGCTGATGATCCTTACAGGAGGGCTCTTGCTACACCTGATATTGGCATTAATTAAACCTAAGTGCTTGCTTACAATTTTATATCCCATGTGGACCATAGACATAGAGTGAGAATCCTAAACATACAACTCAATTCCCACGTATTTTTGGGGTGACTCATTGTCCTGTTTTTAATGGAAAATAGAGACACTAAAACCTGCCTTGAATTACACTTATTGTACTGATAACGCGCTCCAATCTAATCAAGCTGATATACTGTTAATTATATCACTTGCATCTGTATAGTATCTCTGAACCCACAGCACGGAAACAAAAGGGACCATTTGTGAAGAAACACTTACAGAAATAAAAACCGTGTGCCCTTTCTGTTATGTAGTTCACTGAATTGACAATCATCTCTAACTATACTGTATGTTTAGTGTTTAGATGTTTTTTTGGTTTTATTTACATGCTGAACAGCTCGTCATAAAGATTTTCTGGCATTTCAGGTTTGGTTTCTCCTGGAGCAGACATGATGTGACAAATTATTTTGTCCTGTGATAACCATTGTATTTTGCAAAACAAAAAAAGCCATACAATGGATGTGAGATTCACATATAAAACATTCAGGGGGATGCATAAAACACGGGCAGTCACACTTCCCACAGGGCTGTGCAGCTTCACTGCCTTCATACATCCGAGTTGTTATACCACCGAGTGAGGCTTGGCTGTGTTTTTTGCGTAAAAAAAAATAAATTGGAGTTTCTTCCCAAATGTTTTGCAACATGGTTACTGGCACGGACATAAGATGATTTTAGAAGTTGCCAACAATTGCTTCAACCAGCTAATTACGTTTGTTGTGTTACGGCTTGTTGGAGGTTCAAATTTTCATCACTCTTATTATCTGGCACTAAAAATGAATGCTTCTCTGAACTGGAAATTTGGGAAACTCAGAGTCGCTTAAGAGTTTAATCACAGAAGGTTATTATTTCCATGGCTTGAACACTCCCTTAACCAAGATAAATATTACAAGTGAAATTAGATATCACTATAACAAACAGTACCTTCTGGTAAAGGATACAGCAAATCTTCTCTTTCAGCTGCCTCGTCTCAATAACAAGTTGTCATCAGCAGCATGTTTACAATACTACATCTTGTCTGCAGGTTCTCTGTAATCACACTCTTATTAAAAAAATCATAATCTAGATATTAGATATAACAAAGCAGTAACTATGTTTTCCACATAGCTCAACGCAAGGCGTAACTGGCATACAGACCGTCCGGAGGGACTCAATCAGAAAACCACATAAGTCCATAGACTCCGATAGCTAAAACTGGTTAAAATGTGTTTAAGGACTAGGTTGGTTGTATAAAAAAAAAACTGGCTATAAAATTGAACCGGCAATACATCTATTTCTAACAAAAACTGGAGGTCATGTACAAAAACACACTTCGTTGCAAAGTAGTAAAACTTGAGTAATGTACAGGCCACTTGATTGGTTGCTATGGTGACTGCACTATGTTTTACACTTGCATTGCTATCCTGTAAAAGTGAAGACATATACCCTTTTTCATTATAGTTGTTATACCGAGTTCCCTTTTTATTCTTTTCTTTAAATAACATAACTCCTAGTCCTAAACACATGTCTTTGGGCCGATTTAGTTTCTGGTTCCTTGTGGTTTTGTCAGCTCATAAACAGGAAGTCCGTCTGCAGTGAAGTTTGAACGAGGCAGCTTTGGGAACACCTCTTATTAGCTAGCGTTGCTCATGCTGTAGCTGAACAAACTTTAGCTGGAAAGACAGGATACATTCATCTTGAGTCTTGTTTATACCCACACTGAAATGTTTAACAGCCGTGCCAGGTTATTGTGTAACTCTCCAGCTCTGTGTAAAGATTAGCAGCCACACATACACCGTGTGTTTCAGGGGATTTTTATTTAACCAGCACAGAATGATCTGTTAGCCATCTGTTAATAAACAGAACTTTAACTAAAACTTGGGGTTTTGTGTTTACTAGCACTCCTTATATCCTTATATCAACTCTCTCAGTAGGCCTGTGACAGGAGTGCTTAACATGCAGCCATAAGACGCTTGGGGATAGAAAGCCGTTGTGTTCATTTGATTACTATGACATCATAACACTGCAGCCATGACAAAAGCTCTCTAGCATTCACAAATAAACCTATGAAATGATGTTCGCAGATTAAGATAAGTAATATATGTGCTTGGATCCAACTGTATTTGTATATCATGAGAGAACTCGTCTCAACTTCCTGTTTTCAGGATTTTCATGGTTAAACGCCCCTAATAAGTTACTTCTCTCCTTTTGTTACATTACTGCTACCTTCAGTGGCAACTGGTGCTCTTTGCAAGGTGGAATAACATGAAATTAAATAACTAAGAAGCTAGTTTTATCACATTTTGCTACAGATCGGAGCTTCTCTGTGGCCAAATGGTGCCTATAAGTTCAAGATCCAAGTAGTTCCAATAAATCGATTTAGTTATGATAAGCGCTGGGAAGGTACCAGTTCCCCTTTTTATTAGTAAGTTATTCTTACTGTTCTAATGTTTACCTTTGAGAATAAAGGTTAATAGAGGAATAACTAATTAACAAATAATGATGATGGTGCGGTGACCTACTGGATTTTCCTGTTTACAGAAAATTTTTGTATTGTTTACATCTTTTCTTCTGGCTTTTAAAAGCTTACTAGGTAAGGGGCAAAGTATAAAAAATATCAATCTGTTTTATACATTAACAGAAACCAGATATACTACCTGCTGCATAAAACATACTCACCAGTTCAAAGCAACATCTAATTCATCTAAACCAAAGTTCATTTGACACGGATTAGTCCCTAAAGTGCTGGGTTAATGAATAAACCTACTAAATGCTGATGGATGGATACGGATGGACATCAACCATACTGTGGCATACTTCCAAACATTTCAAATTAGTTGTTTTTATGTGACTATTTATAGTTATTTATGTACCTGAGTAAGGTATTTAGAGGAAGAACATGTCTTTTATTTACACAATGCATCCGTTTATACACACATTATTGTGACTTTTAGAGCTGTAGAACTCTACATTTAGAGACATTTAGGGAGGAAGGATGTCCTTAAGATGCATTTATCCTCCCAATATAATACATTTGGGAGGCATATTAGGAAAGTATGTGACAAAGCATGGAAATATTACTAAATGTTTACTGTCTCTGTCCAAAAATGATGAAGAATTGTGAGAGGTTGCTTAATAGCTTCTTAGTATTTCTCTGTTGCCCTTTCATCAGTTGTTGCACAGTTTTTATTTCCAGATACTACTTGTCATAACGATAACAGTTGCTCTCAGCTCAGCATCTAAAATAAAAACCTATGGGGCCCTAGGCAGTATTCAAACTGCTATAAATAGCAACACTATGCTATAAATAGTCACCCTTTAACAAATTCTAACACGTCTGTCTGGTTAAGGGTTTCAGTTTATGCTGTAAGGGGTTTCACTGACCTCAGATAACCCATATCATACATGGACTTGTGTTTCCCAAATCAATAAAATCAATTTGTGCACGCAAAGATTACACGTTATCATATGTATTTCTACAGGACAGAGAATGTATAAATAAACCATGAAAAGAATCTGAAAATGCATTACGCACAGGTCAGTAGTTGTATCTTTAAAGCTTTCTTAAGATCTATTTCTGTGCGCCACATGAAAAAAAGGCATATTTCCTGTGTGCCTGCAGTCGGCCTAGCCCTGTTCTGATGGTTTGCGGTTATAACCGTACCTGCCGTTTCAGTGATGACAGATTGCAGTGATGTCATTCTCCTTAAATAGCAGCGGTTAGTAAGCAGAGTGTCTGCATAAGAAGTATTCCATTTATATTTAATCCAGTTCACGGTGGGTATATCCCTCATAAATATCCAATTAAGAGGAATTGGAAAAATATATTTCCTTGTGGGAATAAGGCTCTATTATGCCGATTTCTACATACAAAATTGGATTAAAGTCTATTTAGGAAGGATAGGAGGGTAAGAAAAGACATTGCATACTTATATGTGAAAAATTAACTTAACATTTTAAGCAAACATTTGATGGAACAGTGTATTGATAATATAGAACCCTTGTTGTAAGAGTTCAATTGTAATAAAGAAGTCATGCTAGGCAGGCTGTCATTATCAAGGGTTTTAACTTAGCTCTTTATTCCCGAAATAAAGTTTCAGTTTGAAAAGTGTGAAAGAATTAACATTAAACAATCACTTGTTTTATTCATATTTTTATTTAATGTTCCATCTTTATGTTAGTGAGATTTTCCTAGCTCTCACATTCTCTAGAGGCACAGCCAGGCCATCTCAAGCACTTTTCCTTTATTTCCCATGATTTCACAGCAAAGACTGCATTGGAAAATAATTGCGATACAAATATGTAAGTATAATTGAAAAAAATAGAGATGGGTACATTAATAAAACTGGTGTAGTGATCCTGTTCTCCCCTTTAATGCCTTAAATGTTTTATGTATCCTGATTTTTGGATGCTGTCAGAATCCTGTGTCCTTTTCTTGTTTTTTTTTTTTCTTTCTTTCATGTCCTGTTTTCATGCATGATTAAACCAATACAATTTATAGTCCGTATAAATATACAATTTATATAAATGCCTAGCTACATTTTATATTTCCTCTTTCTTGCTTGTAAGGTTTATAGTACAACATGGCTCTTGAAAATGTCATTAAATGATTAAATGCAAATGATCTCAGCTGAAGTTAATTATCAAGACATTCTATCACTAGTGCATTTAATCAATAATATAGAAAAATGCCAGCGACAGAGCATTTATCTGGTATTTTGCGTTTTTAGAGGTGATAAATATTTACACTGTTGACAGCGATTTGGAAAAGCAAATTTTACTTCAAAGTTCTCTTCATCTGCATATTTTAATTTTTCACTGAAATTTCATTGGAGTTTGGAATATTTGCATGAAGATACTGTAAAGAATGTACAGGAAGCAAATAGCTCTTCCGTTAAAGTGAGCCTTATGATACGGAAGTCGTTTTAATCAAGTCAAGGTATACTGTCTGCACAACTGTACTGTTATGTCATCAATGCATGTGCGTACAGCACACGATGTTCAGGAGGGATATATATGACTGCTTGTCAAGGTGGGTAGCACCAGCATAACTGCAATGCTTGAGTGATCCATGAAACTTAGTATTATTAAAATACTGAAAGCTGAAAGTAGTTTGTCAGAAGTTAAATTAATTTATACAGAGTCCAAATTAGCAGGACATGGCTCAAGTTGTAGGAAGACCCATCTACAATGTTACTCCAGCCAATGCATATTGATATTGATGTGGTGTATCAAAACAAAGAATATATACCGGTATTATCTAATTATAGCTATTTGTAAGGATCTGTGGGTCAGTTCATCTTATTTGAGAAGTCAATATCATATCTGTATTGAGGTGTACCTAGATAGTCTTGAAAGCTTGCAATCTATTATACATCGGTTAGCGAAAGCAGGTATCATCTTTGCCAAAAAAAGCATCGCTTCCAGTGAAGTCCTCTTGCGGAATCCTCCAATCGGTGTTTGCACCAAGTAATGCCTGATCGTCACAGGTAGGGCCAACATTTTGGCAGAACTTTGCGCCCGGTTATATCCGCAAAGATGTAGACAAATGGGCCAAAAACAAACCAAAAGATTTTTCAAAATCATTATTGGACCACCTGCCAACCCAAACACTATGTAAATAAGCTGTTCACAACCATTTAATTTGGAACTTGGGGGTTGTGTTTCTATAAGTAAAAAAGGGATAAAGTAAAGGTTAACGCAGAACCTATTGAATATTCTAAGGGGAATACACAGGAGCAAGGGACAGCTTGGCACCATTGGCCATTTGTTCCCTCTATCCGGTAACTCACATATGCACTGGCACATATATTTACACATACTATCACATTTGCACAAACATACACATGCTAACACATACTTACTAACAGACACTTACAACCTCATGTTAACATACACACTTGCACCTTCGCAGTAAAGTAAAAACATGGAAGCAATGCACCCATCCATTTGTTATTGAGGTATTAATACACATTTATTTAAGAAAAGAAAATAACCTTTTTTTAACGTACATGTCCACAGCTATGTGAAAAACAAGACTTCCATTTATTAGTTTGAATGAGCTTTACTTAGTGGTATATATTTTGCTATATTGTATATCTTTTTGCTTAATTTGAAGCAGATAGTGAAATGGCACTTTTATTTGCTGTTAATTATGATACTCTATAAGAAATTGTAAATGAAAGTAGCTATCGTCAGTAGGGTTTTAGCAAAAACCAAGATGTCCTATGAAAGACACACCCATGTAAATTAGCACAAGGTTTACACTTTAGCTTGAAACAGCTTGATCATCACGCGGTATTGAGCAAGATATGACGACTGACTTACGACATAAGGAGGAATTAATCAAAAGTGGAAAACCATCCCAAAAGATAGTATGCCATGCAATTGTTAGGCATGACTCAGTCATATCATATGACTAAAAAATGGTTTGATTCTGTAAAAAATATGATATATTTAGTATTAATATATATACATAGTTCTACTCAAAAGAAAAGCAACTCTGCAAATGAACTCTATTAAATTTTATAAAGGAACCTAAAGTTCAACTGTGAAACTCATTTATATATAACGTATTTCCCCATTTGAAAAATGCGGGGTTTAAAAAATTGTAGATTGCAGTTATTACTTACAGTCCCTCCATGCAGTCACACAAATTATTGGCCCCGCCCCCTTCCTTATAGCGTCCACACTGCTCAGAAACTGATCTAACAGTAAGTAAAAAAATAATATTTGGGCTGCTGAAAGTTAGGGGAGGTGGGGGTTAATTTAGGGGCAGTTATGGTTAATAAGGTGTTTATGGTTACGTTAAGGGCAGTTATGGTTAATGGGGTGTTTAGGGTTAATTTAGGGGCAGTTATGGTTGATGGGGTCTTTAGGGTTAAGTTAGGGACAGTTAATAGATAGGAGTGATGACGATGATGTGGATGAATTTTATGATGAATAAAACTTGAGTTCAATAACTTTATTTTTTTCTCAAATTCTGGGCCCCAAAATTAAGGTGCATCTTATACATGGGGAAGTACGGTAACATGCAAGTCACACTCATAGGATCTATCAGTGTTTTAGTGGATAAAGTGGGTACTTGGAAAATAGGAGACAAGTGCATGAATTCTATAGTTAGTTATTCTGATGACATCTAGACAGAGCCGGCCTTAAGTGTTCTGGCGCCCTGTGCGGACTAATCCTCTGTCGCCCCCCATCCCCTTCTCTCTGCCCTCGCACTCTCCCCTTCTCACTGCCTCCCCCCCTGCCCCTTCTCACTGCCCCCTTTCTTCCCCTTTCCATAGCCTTACTTACCTCGTTGCAGGAGTCTGCGGTGGGAGGGGGAGTCCGTCTTCCCGATCTGCCGCGGTGCGCGCTTCACAACTGAGCTTTGGAATAACTCCGCACTCAGCATGAAACGAAGGCCACCGCGACGGAGTCACGGAGAGTGAGGGCGCCGAGTGGTTGCTGCCAAAATTCACGAGTGACCACTCGGCGCCCCTACCTGGGACTTAAATTGAAACATCGTTTTTTTTTTGTTTGTTTTAACTTTATTTAAATTCCTCCATGTTAAATAAAGTTAAAAAACTTTATTTAATATGGAGGATGTTAAATAAAGTTAAAAAACCCCGATGCTTTAATTTAAGTCCCAGACAGGCGCCCCTGTTGCCATGGCGCCCTGTGCGGCCGCACAGGTCGCACACCCCTAAGGCCGGCCCTGCATCTAGAAACCCAATATTTTGCTGAGAAACCTTACAGTGCATACCCCTGGTTTCCAAAGTCAGAGAGGGTTAAAGTGTCTTGGGACATCATAAAAGAAGCACCAGACTCTAGCCACATCTGCCCCACACTTAACATATTAATTATATGCAAATATGTTTAAGCATATGATGAACAATAACACTAAAACTATTTACAGACATCAACAACAGCATCATATGTTGACACCCAGATAATAGAACCGACGAAGAGGATCCAGGATGTTTTTAAAAGGGCGTTTAGGTTGTTAATAAATGACTCCCTGACGACTGACAGTTGGGTGTGCACTGTTGCTATGAAAAAAGTAGTTTGCATTTTATGTGGTTATCTGATTTAACAATTAACTTGACTTTTTACCAAATAAAGACTACAATTAGCTTGAGTCAGTCAGTGGCCAATATCTACCGGTAATCTAATATGGCTTCAAACAAATGCTTTGATACCATTATCAGTGCCTTCTATTGGTTATATATATCTATTAAATACATATTTTGGATCACATGTACCTGAGAGAGAGTTCGGAATTCATTGTTTAAGTCAGCATGGATCATATGTTGATTATGATAAATATTTCTCTAACCTTTCAAATTAAAACAACAATGTGATGTGTTTTCAAATACTTTTAAATGGTGCATTGCAACAGAATGTAAGGGCAGTAACGTCTTTAGGAGCCAATAATGATCTAGGTCATTACAATGTAAGCCCTTAAAGACAGGGGACTTAATAGGATGCCCTCCATCCTGCAGATGGACAGGAGAATTGTCGAATAACAGCCTGTTATCATATGAAGACAAAATTGCCATGAACTGATTAAAACAATGGTGTTTATTAACTAACGATATAGTTTGCAGGAGAGTTGTGGTTTTAACTCTCTCACCTCATACTTCACTGTGAGGGGTCAACACTGCCCCTATACTGTATAGTGCACAATTCAGTGGGCGTAGAATCTGATTTAACTATGCATTTTAATATAGAGCAAGCCAAGGCTACCTGCAACAGAATCTCACTGGGATTGGCTCTCCATAATGTATACTGAAGTCAAGGAGCTGAAACACAACTCCTGCAAACTCTTTCATCCAGCTGGTGAATCAAGACCAATGTTTAAAATGCCTAGTGTTCACTTCTTATGATGTCAGTCTTGCATCTGATTATGCATAATGTGATCAGGAATGCAGGGTTGCAGAGCAATCACAGAGTAAAATGATGGACAGGCAAAAATTAACAGAAAAAAATAGCAAAATAGCAATAAACAAGTTATTTAAAAAAACAATTTGTAAGAGACCCCTCTGATGCCAAAAAGTCCCCAAGGGATCTCTAATCGTGTTGCAATGGTGAAAGAGCAGTGTTTTGAAAATGGTGAAAAAATCCAAATCTAAAGATATTTTTTAAAATATAAACATAAGATATTTTCAAAAGCAGAACACAAATACCAAGGTTGTTTGTTTTCCTTAATATTCCCACTTTTTTAGATTTTGTTCATACAAATATGTCAGTTAGTTTATATATTTAGACATAGTTTTAAATGAAAGCTCTACCAGTCCTGAAAAAAACAACATACACTTTGTAACATGGAGAATAAGACAGAAGGATATCATGAATGAATAAAACAGAAAAAGTGGCAAAAATGCTTCAGTCCTAAGTGTAATAATACATTAAGCTGTTTTACAGGGGTAGAGTGATCCACCTGATACAATGAATGCCCTGCAGTACCTGGCTGATATATAATATTCTATTCCCACGTAGATTCCTTAGGGCCCACACAGTTTCCGGTAAATGCTGTTCTTTTACATATTTTTATTATGACATTTAAATGGAATTGCCATAGAACTTGTGATTTGAAATGAGAAATTTCATAAAAAGAATTTTAATTAAAAAAAAAATCATTTTTAGAAACTTTGTTATAATAGAGTAGCATACTGCATATTTATATTAAGAAACACTTACATATCTCCATGGACCAGTCCATAAATCTCAGCCATGTGCTTATGATAGATGCTCTTCAGAATGACCAGATGAAGAATGACAACAACAGCTGGGAGTCCCCAACCCAAAACAAAAAACATCAGATGGCGTCGCTCTGCGTGCTCGTCATTCATCACCAGAATGAACCAAAAATTAACAGCCTAAAGAAGAACAAAGGTACAGTACGGTTTATTAGCCATTTCTCATTAAATATATCAAATTACATAGTTAGTGGTCTTTGCAATATCCTAATACCAAATTATCCGTTTGGCAGGGCAATTCCACCAGATACCAGGATAGAATCCTCAACCAAATCTTGAAAACGAGATTGGGGGTGTTCGGTCCTAGGAATTATAAGAGGTGTATAAAAGGTAGAACTTTACTTACTTTAGACCTCTTTGGATAAATCTGCCACAATGACTTTCTTTCTCATAAGGATCAGTGCTCAGAGGGGGGGTCCCTAACGGCTGGCATCAGTGTGGAACTTTACTGTCTGAGGTATGGCTAGTTTGGGTGGCAATAGCACTAGTAGCTACGTGCAGGACACACTGTGGACTGGATCTATAGTGAGTGGCAAGTAGTGTGTCCACCTTGCAGGGGTTCATATGTTTTACTAGATTACATTAAAATAAATTGTCACAATGTTCAATAACACTGTGGCCTTTTATCTCAATGCCTCTGCATCTGTGTCCTTTAATTTAATGACTATATTGACATTGTACCAGTCATGAAATAATCTCTTTGTCCCTGTTTAATCAGCTTACACCCTTTCTGCTTTCATATCCATTTTGCAATTTAAATATCATCCCTCTTTGAATCTAGAACTCTGTAACTGATGGCGCTTCTAATACCTTTTAATACCATTCTTATGTTGTTTCAGACAGTGCTGTTCCATTATATAACTTGAAAATGATCATGTAATAATATTTAAACCCAGCAACTTGGTATAACGTCATTGCTATGTTAATGACAGGTGACTAAAATGACTTCTTTAAAATGACATGACTGTAAAAAATATAATCTCTCTGTAAAATGTGCTTTTCGGATCACAATGTCCAGAACAAATCTGTAAGTAATTCCCAAATTACAGAATCCCATCAGCCAGGTTATCAGGAATATGTAATGAAGGTATGCTTGTAGTTGACATCAAAACTCATTAGCAGCTCTTAAAGTGTTGTATTTTGTCTGACATTGCATTATAACTGAGAAAAAAACAACTTGAGCATTAATTTCAAATTCTAACTTTAAGAAACCTTTGCCTCGTGCACACAGCCATGCTCACTACTATGTTCATTGGTACATCTCATAGAATGTCCTTGGCATTTATATCAGGATGTGATCACATTGTACATGGTTATAATATGACACAGGTAGTGAGTACATGGAATGATTTCATGCCAAAGTAATGCTTAGAGACAATTATGTAATACAACCAATACCACTGAGTTTTGTTTCAGAAAACCTTTGGGTTTGTCCTAGCCTCAACAGAACTAATCTAATTTAAACATCTTTCGGGGTGCATTCAAGTCTAGATTTAGAGGATTTTAATAAATTATTGCTATATAATTCTTCAAAATTTCAGCTTATGAAGACCAGCCACCACCTTACCAGAAGAGCCACTTCACAACAGCACATACCTCTTTTGATTTTACAGATCCCTGTGGTAGTCAGGGGGTAGAACTCTTCAACTGGCCCATGATCCCCACTGCACTCCAAGGCAGGACAGTGGTGCGGCAATGCGGAAAGTGCCGAAAAACCAGGACTGTCCCATAAAAAATTACGCGTCTGGGATATATGCATATACAATGTATTTTTTTTTTACATATCATTAAATAAACGTGGGGGGTATTAAGGCATTTCCCACTGACATATAGTACATTTAGCCTATACAGATGCTTGCAAGCATGACCTATAAGTGTGCCTTGTATCGTGTGCCGCTCATACTGGTAGAGTTTCAGATGGCATATTTTTATGTTGGTGACTCTCAGTGGCGTCGCTACAGGGGGGCAAGGGGGG